>APFE030719931.1:80940-99542 GCA_000404065.3 Pinus taeda
ATATACCAGCTCTAGCACTTTATCAGATCTTCAATAATAATCCAGATGGTGATTTGTCACAAGATCTCCTTCCTCTTTTATAGTCCTAGGCCTTCCCCAATACCATGGTTCAAAACCATAACATTTCAATACCATGAACCCAAAACAATGTTTCGACACAATTGACGAGACGCCATGGTCCAAAACATAGGTTCAAGTTCCAAGATCTAACTGCCATGGACCAAAAGAATGATCACCAACATATACGCGCTTTTGTAAAGTATAACCTGCGTGTATACACGTCTTCGTCTAGATGAACCTGCGTATATGTCTTTTTCTACTTTTTGAGAGCCTGAACTGAGATCTGTTACCAAAGAAGGTTGCCATCAAGGACAACACCTGTGCCATAGCTCCAAACCTGTGCCATAATGCCAACACAACCAATGAATTACAAGATATGGTTGTATTCATTTCTTCTTTCTCAATGTGATCTTTCACTTCTTGCACCTTTTTCTTCTTGATATGTCCTTCTATCTTGAGAGTTTGAGGAGTGGTATTTCTTGCCAATTCTTTACAAGATATGGTCTGATTCATTTCTTCTTTCTCTGGGGTTGGGTCCTGGTGTATATCCTCTGCTTTTGATGTTTCTTGATCCTTTTCTTCTCCCTTTTCATAATCTATGTAAAATAATTTCTTCTCAACACACTTATGACCTTTAGTTCATTTGCTATCACAATTGTAACAAAGCCCTTTTTCTCTTTTTTCTTCCAATTGTTGTGGTGTAACCTTTTTAGGTTGTGGAAGGCTAGGAGAAACAACACTTCCATCTTTATAGTTGTGAGGGGTAGACTTCCTTTTTGCCATAATTTTACTTTCCACTGTGTAACAAATCCCTTTTACTCTTTCCAATTGTTGTGGTGTTGCTCTAAAGAAGATGTTTCTCTTTGTATCCTCATAACGTGCTACCATTTTCTCTGTGAAAATTCACCACGTAACAAGTTGTTTATGAGAACAAAGCCCTTTATTCCATAAAAATTGATCTGATTCTAAATATGAAGATGCAATACATACCTTTTGTAATAGTGGTACACCATGTAGATCAAAATATTGCTCCATTTGAAGTATCCAATTTACCAAATCCTTGCCATCAAACTTCTTCATATTACCTTTTCTTGGTTTTAGGAGCTTGATATTGAAATGACTATAACTCTATAATTTCGGCTCTTCCAGTTCTGAAATTGCGACCTGTAGTAGCCCTCTATGTCTTCTTTCCAATTCCACTAGTTGGATCTAATTTAGATTCTCCAAGAAAGAGCTATACACAATCTCCCAAGATGACATAATTATATACCTTTTCAGAAGAGAAAACTTGTAGGAAGTGCCACGTGTCATTGTTTTGACCTTAAGATTGGAAAACTATATACAAGAAAATACAGTCTATCCTCTTTCTGTAAATTCTTATGAAATTTCAATATGATACTCAAAAGAAAAGTTATGACTATTTTCCCTAGGTCATCTATTTGGGATGTAATTCAAGAGTCTGCAAAAAGACCAAATTCCTTGGATCATATCTTCGTAAATATTGCACGAAAAACTCTGAAATTTGAGCTTGAGGTTAAGCATGATTTCTTCTCAAATGGGGTTTTTTTGTAGTGTCTGAAACATTGCAGAAAAAAAGTTATAGCACAAATTCCACGATGACCTGTTTGGAGCAGCAAAACCCTAGAATCAAAAGCTCTGATACCAAATGTTATGAAACCAGCTCACAAAAGATAGAAAAGATAGATCAATGCCTTAGAATTTAGCCTCTTTGAGAGGGAAACTTCCTTTACATTGCATAAATGAACAATTCTTGGATGATACAAATGAAAATACCTCCTTTCTATATATAGGAGTCTAAGGGGTTATAATATAATCAAAGCCGACATAACAATAAGAATGTAAGGGCACAATAATAACAATAGTGGGCTTCTATGGGGCACAATAGTAACAATATGGGCACTACATGGGTACATCAATATAATAAGATGGATGTACTAATAACAATAAGGGGTTACACTAGTAGTATAGGGGCCTAACATAACTCATGCATGTCAGTTCAGATAGAGACCCAGTTGAGATCAGAGGAGGGACAGTGTACTATCAGTTGGATGGATTTTTCCTATAAAGGAAACTCATCTATGCAGAAGGATTCATCTCCTTCAAGTATGTGCAGTTATTTCTAGGCCAAGTGAGAAATGTAAGGTTGGAATTCACATGTGAGGAAGCACTAGACCCTAAGAAAAATTGCACAAGGAAATAGAAGGCTCGGAGGGTAGAAGAGAAGGTTTGTGAGATGCCTTTGACTATCTATGAGAAGTAGAGGGATTATACTGAGAGCTAGTTGGCTTCCAAGTTAAGGCTTTGTGTAGTTCTATGACTATTTTCCACTTGTATGATAATACAAAGTTGGACTTTTAAGCTGAGGATTTCGCCGGGTTATTTCTTCCCTATTATGTGTGATAGCTTCTCATTCTTAGTTATATGTGTTCTCATTGATCGTGCTCATATTCGATTAAGCTTCTGCAAAGTTTGTTGTAGAAGTAGATCTTGTATTTTGCTTTAGTATATTGCATAATCTATTGATCTACAGTGGGAATTTCTACATGGTATCAGAGGAAAGGTGATCAAGGAGAAGAACAGTATACAGGAAGGGAGAAGTTCGAAGTTTGTGGCTATTAAATATAGAAATTGAGTCCTTATCACATCTCAATTTCACCAATGGCGTTTAGCGGTTTAAAACTCGAGTATGCCCTTGATGGAAGCTCGAATTATATAGCCTAGAAGGATCGCATGGGGGTAGTATTATAGGATAATATTCTAAAGGACTTCATTGATCAAGAAGTCCCCAAGCCGACTGATGCTACTCAATTGGCGGAATGGAATAAATGTGTGGTGAGAGCAAGGAGAATCCTCCTAGAGGGAGTTTGAGACCACATTGTCTCAAGCCTCCATGGGAAGGAGACACCATTTTCAACGTGAAAAACATTGAAATATTTATATCAGAATAGTAGAGATCAAAGGAAGTTGGTGCTGAAAGACAAGCTTCGTAAGGTCAAGTGTGAAAAGGGCGACACAATCTCTAGGCATGAGCTTGGAAGTGTAGGGATCATGACTGCTGATGATGCCATGGTGAGTCTTGCACTCCTCAGTCTTCCTAAGAGCTGGCATAGCTACCAAGGCTCGGTTAATCGAAGAGAAAAACTACCAGATTGGGAATGACTTTGATTGGATCTGATGCAGGAGGAGATAAGAAGAAGCACAAAGATGGATCTTCTCCATCTGAGGAGGATGAAGAAAATTGTGCCTTAGCGAGTAAGGCAAAGAAAGGGAAGGAGAAGGATTCTCATCGCAAATTGAGTTCTTCCTATGGTGGGAAGAAGCTTGGCAAATAGAAAGTGTGATGCATTCGTTGTCATGAGCTGGGCCATTTTTCTACAAATTGTCCATTGAGGAAATCCAAGAAGGGATCCATGGAAGGATCAGAACGTGAGGCACTAGCCTCACAATTCGAGTTGGATTTCACACTTTTCACATGCATGGTTTCATACATGGTGGGAAATGGTTGGTTTCTTGATAGTGGAGCTTCTTTCCACATGACCGATGACAAGAGTTTGTTCAGTACCTTGGATGAGAAGGATCTCCAGATGCAGATTGTGATGGGTAATGATGAAAAGTATGGTGTCTCAAGTGTAGGCATAGTTGTTTTTTAAAGGGAGCATGGAGCTTGCATTACCTTCACCGATGTCAAGTATGTACCAAGACTGAGGAAAAATTTGGTGTCGATCGCCATGCTAGAAGACAAGGGCTATGATGTATTTTTCAGTAAGGGAAAGGTTTTCCTTTGACACATCACCATGAGACAGGTTAAGCAGATCGGTTCACCAGTCAAGAACCTTTATTCTCTTGAGGTTCTAGATGCATGCAAAGCCTTGAGGAGCAAGGCAACTGATGGAGACTTGGTGGTTGAGAGGGATAGTACATTACCTATCAACATGCAACCATATGAGAAGTCTTAGACAATTGTGGAGGAGCTAGGATTGGTGAAGTAGCTTTAGGAGGTTGTGGAGTAGCCACAACTAGGGAAGCCGAGAGGAGACAGAGTGGAGGCATCCACCCATGCAGAGACCTCCAGTAGGGGGAAATTTTGAGCCAAGTGGTTAGATGGATCAGATGCATCCATATCTCCAAGTAGGAGGTGGGGCGATGTGGAGTGATCGTCCCATGAAGGCTGAAATGGGGGCTAGATCCCTGAGGTACTTAACCTTTTGGATTAGACCTTGCTACAGGAGCCTCGATGAGGAGTAGCAAGACTAGCTGAGTGGGTAGAGACAGATGCAAATGGAGTGGTAGAGTGAGCTACAGTGCAGGATGGCACAAAGAGGTGTGCAACGATGCAAGATGCATGGAGTGTTGCAGCATCTCAAAGGTCAGAGAGGGAACACTTGTTAGTGGCAGAGGGAGCTTCAACATCAAAGGATGTATCTAGCCCAATAGGGAGGTTAGTTGGGAGAGTTTTTTTGTTTCTAGAGTTGCTAGAGTGTCCACACTTGGAAGAAGTGTTGCATGCAGAACATTCCAAAGGTTCATAATCGGGTTCTTATTGAAAGGGAGTGTTGAAAATGGCAACAAGAAATGCTAAAAATAGAAGTGCTAAAAATAGCACTGCTATAAATAGTAGTTCAGGTACCAGTGCTGGACTGAGCAAAAATGAATGAAAAATGGAAGTGCTAAAAATAGCATTTCTATTTTTGGCAGTTCGGGATAGATTCCTATTTTAGTTAGTCCATGCATTAAAATAGAGAAGTAAAATTCAAATTTGATCTTAGCAAATGTTTGTAAAATAATTATAACTCATCTTGAGTTAATTAGTTGTAGAAAATCAAACATGAAGTCTATGTTAAGACATGCAACAATTTCTCCACTGGTTGAGGAATTTATCCATCAGTTAAAGAGATAAGGAGGAGTTGTAATATTGAGTAGTAATTAGTTGTCTCAGTTAACTGAGTCAAGTCTATTTAGATTAGTTCAAACGGTTTGTTGAAATAATTGTGAGTTCAGTTAGTTAATGCTTACATGCATGTAACTGTTGCACTTCAGATAACTGAATATTCTCTCATAAATAACTCATGCATGTTAGTTCAGAAAAAGACCCAGTTCAGATCAGAGGAGGGACAATGTACTATCAGTTGGATGGATTTTTCCTATAAATAAAATTCATCTATGCAGAAGGATTCATCTCCTTCAGGTTTGTGCAGTTATTTCTAGGCCAAGTGAGCAGTGTGAGGTGGGAATTCACATGTGTGGAAGCACTAGACCCCAAGAAAATCTGTGCAACGAAATAGGAGGCTTGGAGGCTAGACGATATGACTTGTGAGAGGCCCTTGACTATCTATGAGCAGCAGAGGGATTATACTAAGAGCTGGTTGGCTTCCAAGCTAAGGCTTTGTGTAATTCTGTGGCTATTTACCAGTTGCATGATAATACAGAGTTGGGGTTTTAGGCTGAGGCTTTCCCCAGTTATTTCTTCTGTGTTATGTATGATTTCTTCTCATTCTCTATTATATGTGTTCTCATTGATCCTGCTCATATTCGATTAAGCTTTTGCAAATTTTGTTGTAGAAATAGATCTTGTATTTTGCTTTAGTATATTGTATAATCTATTGATCTACATTGGGAATTTCTACATTAACTTCATACCAAAATTCAAATTCCAAAGTATTGAATCTCTCAACACTACAACTAAACTTAGTTTTTCATAAAATAGGTAGTGTGAGAATGATTTACCTCAAGCATAGCTCCAAATGAAAATTTTCCTTCTTGGACATTTGAGTTTGTATGCAAGGGTAATTTACCTTCCAATGCACATGAATTGGGTGATCTATACCTTCCAATTCCTGAGAACTATATTTATGAACTTTTTTGTGAACACATATTAGCTACATATACTATCACAATTCTGGTATATTTAATCTTGGCCATCAATTTCTCATAGAGAGTGCCCACGAACTTTCCCTAATAGATTCGCTTATTTCCAGGAAAAGCTCCAAGTAATGTTTCCACAAAAGAGTACCAAGATATATTAGCTTGACCACACCTTAGTCAATGATCCATCCAGGATATTCCACAACAAATGAATCAGTCAATATTTCCCAACACAAAGAAATTATTCCACCAACCACAATCCAATCCATCTAGTTTTATCAATTTTTTATTCCATCAACTCCTTCAAAATTGCACTAGCAAATTCAAAAGGCGGAATTTTGAATCAGTCTAATAGAGCACATTTTCCTCTATCTATTCCATTGTGTGGATCATGTTTTTGACATATTATGAACTAATTTGAAGGAAATAGAGTATTTGTAACTATTTTTAACTTGTAACACATAAGAATAAGATAAATCTGCATCAAATAAGATCAAGAGAAGGAGAACAAAATCAATCAAGCAAGCCATAACATATAATATATTAAGCCAAAAAGAAAGGGCTTTACATGGAATTACTGATGAATCCCATATACATTAAAGATTTTTACCTATATCAATTATCTAAATGACACTAATGTGATGATAATTACAATTCGATGGTGATACATAAGAATGGGTCGTCAATTCATCGGTGGTAGGAAAAAGTTCTAGTAATTAAAGTAACAACAAACATTCATTGCCCAACACCTCCCACAATATAAAATGTAATTTAACTTTCCTCAAGAACAAAGAAAAATGTTTCTTGTTTAAGTTACTTGAAAGTCTGACAAAGCTACTTAATTTTATAATACCATATGTCGCATTTGGATTTTATAGCCTTTGGAAAACATGATTTTAATTCAACCTTCACACACATTTAACAAAAATGTTTTGGAAGGTGTCTTCAATAATTTTCACTGAATCTTGGAAAGTGGGATCTCCATGTGCACAAGATAAGTTAAAGGAGGGTTGTGGCATCTGTGAGGTTAGGGTTGAATAGATAGATCAATATCCAATATGTACAATTCTGCTACTTGGATTGAAAAGTTTGGAAACAAAATTCTCAACAATTGTCTACCCTAGAACTATTTCCTTTAATTTGATAAAGGAAAAATATGAAATTCATAACTTAGGTTCCTCAAAGCACCTAAAACATGCATTTATTTTCTAAGTTAAAGGTTTCTTACTTGCTACTGTGTTGTTTTTCATACTTTAGCATTTTTCTCCGCTACTCTGCTATCATAGCTTCAAACTCCTATATACTCAAAACTAGGTCATAGTTGTAATCAACCATACCATAATCCATATATTCTCCAAAATTTGAAATTTTTCTCAATTAGTACAAAATTGAAATGCCTCCACAAATTTAAGAGTAACAATGACTCAAAATCATAAATATTCAGTAAAACAAATTCAATATAAAATTTTGCTTCAAAAATTAATTTAGGAATGTGATTTTTATTCTTGGTTTGGGCATGTACACAGGGGACTTCACTCAATGAACCTTTGACAAAGCACATGCATTCATGGAATACCAAACAATACCCTTCATTTGACTACATATTGGAAAATAACTCTGAAAGTCGCATTATTTAAACCCCTACCAATATGAACCCAATACACCTTCCCAACTCAAAAAACCCCTACTTTTTCTATATATTGTAGGTATCCATTTTTTCATTAACAATTTTGATATGCGTGTTGTACTGAAAACACAACACTCCCATTTTCTTTTATCATTATAGAAATGGGGACCCTTTGTTGCATTGCATGTAGGCTTTGAGTGTGATTGCTTCATTTAAAGTCTAATTTTCTTTTTATTTATATTGATTTATTTTTACAGTTTGCCTAAGTTTGATTAAGTTTGTTTGTTAATAAACTTTGTAAATAAGTTTTTATTTTAAAAAACTTAATTAATTAGACTAATTAATAAAACATAGTCCCTGAGAACAAGCTCATGTTACAATATGTCGCAATGACTCTTTAAAAAAAATAGTGGAACTTTAGAAAACCTTTATAACCAAAGTTAAATGAATATAAAGTGAGGACTAATGCAAATAATATATACCACATAACCCTCCTACGCTCCCTTATATTGGAGAATCCCATATCAGAGTTTTTGTTATGACAATATCATCTAAGCTTCAATCTTCCGATATATGTGCTTCAAACAAATTCTGATATCATAGTTCCCTGTGATCCAAGTGGCTCCAGACATAGGTAGAAATCCAAGAGGACTTAGAAAGGGTCAAAATTCAAAGTGGTCAGATTTCTCCCAAACTAGTAACATATCAAAGTACTCATCGCCCTGATTCCAATAGTGTGAATGGTACTCAACACGAGCTATTATAAGGGAGAAATAACCAGTCAAATTTTTGGTCAAAGTTGGGCAGTGGGTTAGGTTTAATTGTCCTACAAATTCACCATCAACCGGTGTGGGAACCTAGCTCCCGAAAATCCCGACGAAATTGTTGGATACTTAATTTGTCTGATATCCCTAATATTAGACCAAATCTAAAAAAAGAGCATTATTATTAAAAAAAATAAAAAATATAACAATAGGTGGTGGGCCATGACCCCTATGACCTCCATCGGACCTAAAAGCATGTTAAAAAAATCTTTATTATAAAAAAATGGGTCGATGACCATGACCCCGCCAGACCCTCCAACCTCCAAATGGAACATATGTTATATATAACATACGAGACCTATGGGAGTTGCAACCATGGCTGGGTCCACTGGCCCTACCCATGTGGTGGTCCCACAATTAGATGCACCCATCAAACAACAGTCAACCCAAAACGACTGCACACTAAAAATTAACATGTCGTGTATATTTTTGGCAGTGGGCAGAATTTGATATCCTAACCTCCCGCCTCTGGTGCCAACGCTGAACCATTCCACCATGTGGGGCTCATGGAAAAATCTACCACCAATTTATATAAAAACCTTTCAATTCATTTGCACAGGGGAGAAGAACGAGAACAGGGAGAGAAAAGAGGCGTTGAACGGGGAACAAGGTGCCATGAATAGATTTCCATACAACTGAACCATGATTTTTAGAGCTAAGGTGGAACCATGATGGCATGCATTTCGGGACAAAATTTTTGCAGAGAAACTTAAGATGCCAAAAAGATTCCCTAGGAGGTAAAAATTTATTTTATCAGAATGTAACCAAGTTTACAGTCATTTTTCTCAGATTTTCACAGGGAATGCAATGGTGAGGTTGGATTCACCTTTTGAGAAGCAGATTTATAGATTTCCATTGGAGAAGAATATTCAGGAATCTTTAGGGAATCTTCTAGATTCCTTGGAGGTCGAAATTTCCCAGATTCATAATGCAGCCAACTTTATACTCATTCTTCTCAAAATTTCGCCAGGATCTCAATGGTGAGACCAGTTTTCTGATCTGAGTAGCATATCTTTAGATGACCTGGAGGAGGGAATCTTTGACGAATCTAGGGGAAATCTAAAAGATTCCTATATCCCCATATTTTCACTTCGTCAGAATTCAAAAATTTGACAGTCGATTTTACACTATTCGATGCCACGAATCTGATGGCATAATTAGAATTTCCATTTGATCATTCCATTTTTTGGCCACTTTTCCAAGTGGAGTGCAGGTGTTAGCATTCAATGTGTGAGCAGTCATTCCCATGAGATTCGATGTCACGAGATTGATAGTGTTGCCAAATCCAGTAGTTTATCATCCTCTTCTTCATATAAGTCCTTGATGTGAGGTATATGCAGTGTGATCATGTACTTATTTGTCTCTTTTCTTGAGATGCATTATGTTGTATAGAACTCTGTTTGATGTTTGATGTGGGATTTTTTTTTGTTCTTCATGTGAGATGTACTTATTATCATGTTTTGATTGAGATCCCTTTGTCGCCATGTTGACGGGATACTCATGTGTTGCCATGTATGTTTAAATTGAGATCCCTTTGATGCCATGTTGGAGGGATGCTCATTATTATCATATGTGAAATTATGTCATGCTGATAGAAGCCCTTTTGTGAATGAGAGTTCTTGCAGCAGAACATCTCGTGGAGCCACTCTTGCATGAGGGAATATTCCTTGCATGATAGAGAAAACACATTCATGTACATCATCACTCTTTCCAACACTTAATGGAGCGGCCTACACCATCTTGACACCGGGGCCAGGAGACATAGTCCCTCTTGTATGAACTCTGCTATCAACGTCTTGTGTTTCATGTTGTTGATTCTTGTCATGTTCCCTCTTATTTATATAATGCATATGTGTTCATTTATTCTCTTTCAAATGCAATTCTAACAACATCATGAAAGTAAAAGATCTTGGTTAAATCCAGGAGTTGAGTCAACTCAGATCAATTTTGGTATCAAAGTGGTCTTTGCATGGATGTGAATTGCGAGCATGAACAATGGAATATGCAGCGATGGAGGATGACAAAGGGATGTATGAGACAATGCTCAAAACTTCCAAAAAGGCAGAAATAATGTATGAAGCTCTACAAAAAGAGACAGAGGAAAAGCAATGGTTGCAGCATCAGTTTTGAGGCATGGAAAACGCATTGGAAGAACTGAAGCACAACAGCTAGAGTCTTCAAGCAAGGAACATTGAATTAAAGATGCTTCTACATGAATAGAAAGAGGAGTAATAGAGTTTTCTATTATAGTTTCAAGCTAAGGACGAGGCCTTGGAAAATCTACAACATGACCCATGTCTGGTAAAAAGTATTTCTCCATCTTCATGTATGTTTCCTGATGATGATTTTTCTATTTTTGAACATCATACCATAGGAACTGGCTCCAAACTATTGAAGAAAATGGGGTATGAAGGAAAAGGCTTGGGAATTAATGGCCAAGGCATTTTCAACCCTCTCAACGTAGAAGAATTACCTCTTCAAGTAGGACTTGGGTATGTTAAGAAAGAAGTTGGGGAATCTGCCAAGACAGACACTAAACCACTAATAACAGATGGTGAGCAACCCTCATCAGTTCTTTCCAACTCGACAGGAAAGGTAAATGATGTTGATTTCCCTTCAGTTTCATCTTCACATAGTATGATTTCTATTGGATATGTGGAGATACCAATTACAAGGACAAACATGAGGCTCCTTACCAGGATGAGGTACGCGAAGGAAGAAGAACTTGGTGCTAATAACTAAGGCATAACTCAACCATTGGAGGTTGTGCGGAGACCTCTATTTGGAGGCTTGGAATACATCGAAGGAGAATGCTCAAAGGCGTCAGATTATTCCAAGACATCATTGAAATAGTCAAGGAAAGAGAATGATGGGAACACATCACCATCATCCCATGGCGGTGCCCATTACAGGGAAAGAGCTGAGACAAACTCTCATCACCATAATGACACTAGAGGAAGCAAGGAAAGGTATAACCAATCTCGATATTCGAATGATCATTTCAATTATAATCATGTTGTTAATGATGGACATAAATCAAGGCATTGAAAAGCATGTCCCTTTTGTGGATTACATAACCATACATTTGTTTAGTGCTGAAAAAGAATAGCAGAACACAAAATGATGAGGCGTGAAAGACCCTCTCAAAAGTAGGGAAAGAAGAAGCATGTTAAGAAAATATGGAGAAAGAAGATTTATTGTAGTCATTGCAACAAAAGTGGTCATCAAAATACCACATGTTGGAGGCTCCATCGAGTAGTGCCTTAAAGACAAAGCATCGGTGCATGAACCAGGTGAGACAATTGCTCGACAAGAAAAACCACCATAGGGGGATGACCCATTCACATCGATAAGTGAAAAATGGTTTCTAGATATGTTAGCTTGTCATGGTCATGTTTTTGTGAACCATTAGTTGAATTTTAAAATGTAAAAGTGATGATGTGTTTTCCATCACTCGTTGAGCAACAATGATGTCTAGTTTTATTTTGTGAGGCATTTTAAACTATCAAAGTGATGTTTTGTTTCCATCACTTCTCAAAGCAACAATAGTGTTTGGCCTTATTTTTGTAAATTATGTGTTGTAGTGATGATGTGTTTTCCATCATTTGTTGAAGTAACAATGATATTTTGGCCTTGTTTTCATAGCTGGGGTATTGTTTCCATTTTGATGTAAAATTGACCACCTAGTATGTGTTATAAACTCGTCAAAAGTATGGGATGCTTGGGTCATTAGTTGGACATGTAAATCAAGCATCTAATTTTCAAAACAATGTACTCCAGGCTTGCAGAGCTTGCAAGTGTCAGCTCATCGCTTATGGCTCCGAAGGACAAAGGTGAAGGAGAAGGAAGGGTGACATATAAAATACTTGTAAGTGCAGACAAGGTACAAAGAAGTGGTAGATTATTTTCATGATTTTGGAGGACCAAAAGCTCCTCTGTAGGGGGGATTGATCCAGGTGGCTCCAGACACAAGCAGAAGTCCAAGAGGACTCAGAAAGGGTGAAAATTCAAAGTGGTCAGATTGCTCCCAAAATAACATCATATCAAATTTCTTGTCACCTTAATTCAAACATTGTGAACAAAACTCAAATCTGAGCTTATATGAGGGAGAAAGAGCCAGTCAAAGTTTCAGTCAACGCTGGGTAGTGAGCCAAGTTTCATTTTCCTACAAATTCACCATCAATCGGTGTGGGAACCTAGCTCCCGAAAAGAGGGCAAATTTGTTGGATACTTAATTTGTATAATATCCCTTATATTAGACCAACTCTAAAAAATAGCATTACTATTAAGAAATATAAAAATAGGTGGCAGGCCATGATCCCCGCCACTTCCATCAGACCCAAAAACATGTTAAAAAAAATCCTTATGAAAAAACAATGGGTCAGTGGCCATGACCCCGCCGAACACTCCAACCTCTAAGTGGAACATATGTTATATATAACATATGAGACTGGTGGGAGTTGAACCCACGGCTGGGTCCACTAGACCCGCCCACGCGACAGTCCCACACTTAAATGCACCCATCACACAAGAGTGAACCCAAAAAGAACGCACACTAAAAATTAAGGTGGCGTGTATATTTTTGGCGGGTGGGGGTGGGGGGATTTGATCCCTTGACCTCCTGCCTTTGTGCCAATGCCCAACCATTCCACCACGTGGGGCTCATGGAAAAATCCGTCGCCCATTTATATAAAAACATTTCAATTCATTTGCATGGGGGAGAAGAATGAGAACGAGGAGAGAATGGGAGCATTGAACGGGAAACAAAGGCGGAACAAACAAAGTTCCATGTAGCAGAACCATGATTTTAAGAGTCGAGGCAGAACCATGATGGCACACGTTTCGAGACAGAATTTTTGCCGAGAATCTTAGGATGCCAAAAAGATTCCTTAGGAGGTAAAAATTCATTTTATCAGAATGTAACCATGTTTATAGTCATTTTTCTCAAATTTTCACAAAGACGATAATGGAAAGGTTGGATTCACCTTTTGAGACGCAGATTTGCAGATTCCCAGTGGAGAAAAATCTTCACGAACCTTGAGGGAATCTTCCATTTTCCTTGGATGCAAAAATTTCCCAGATTCAGAATACAACCAACTTTATACTCATTCTTCTCAGGATTTCGATAGGATCTCAATGGTGAGACCATTTTTTTGATCTCAGTAGCAGATATTTAGATGACCCAGAGGAGGGAATCTTTGAGGAATCTAGTGGGAATCTAAAAGATCACTGTAGCCCCAGATTTTCGCTTTGTCAAAATTTAGAAATTTGATAGTCGATTTTACACTATTCGAAGCCATGAATATGATGGTATAATTATAATTTCGATTTGAACATTCCATTTTTCAGCCATTTTTCAAAGTGGAGTGCACGTGTCAGCATTCAATGTACGAATAATCATTTCCATGAGATTTGACGCCACGAGATTGATGGTGCAGCCAGATCCAGTAGTTTATCATTCTCTTCCTCAGATAACTCCTTGATGCGAGGTATATGTAGTATGACCATTTACTTCCTTGTCTCTTTGCTTGAGATGCATTGTGTTGTATAGATCCCTGTTTGATGTTTGCTGTGGGATCTTGTTTTGTTCTTGATGTGAGATGTACTTATTGTCATGTCTTGATTGAGATCCATTTGTCGCCATGTTGACAGGATACTCATGTGTCGCCATGTATGTTTGAATTGGGATCCCTTTGATACCATGTTGGTGGGATGCTCATTATTATCATACGTGAAATTATGTCATGGTGATAGGAGTCCTCTTGTGAATGAGAGTTCCTGCAACAGAACATCTTGTGGAGCCACTCCTATATGAGGGAATATTCCTTGCACGATACAGAAAACACATTCATGTACATCATCACTCTTTCCAACACTTAATGTAGTGTCCTACACCATCTTGACACCGGGGCCAGGAGACATAGTCTCTCCTGAACAAACTCTGTTATCAATGTCTTGTGTTTTATGTTGTTGATTCTTGTCATGTTCCCTCTTCTTTATAGCATCCATATGGGTTCATTTATTCTCTTTAAAATGCAATTCTAATAACATCATGAAAGTAAAATATCTTGGTTAAATCTGGGAGTTGAGTCAACTCGGATCACCCTGACCTCTGATCATTGATATCCCTAAAGTCACCCACTCCAGCATGTCGATAATCATGCACCTCTAATCTCCGACTTCCGATAATAATTCACCTCTGACCTCTGACAGGCCTTTTCTCCAATCTCTAACATACTATTTCTTCTGATAAGTGGACCCGATATGTGTAATAACTATGGTCTTATCGAAATTTCTGGTCTGCCATAATATCAAAACTTTTAAATGGTTACAATTGTAAAAACTCTTATAGAAAGCTCTAATTTAATGGACCTGATAAAGTTATTAAAGGGAGTTGATTACAATATCACATCCACTCCACATCGGAGCTTCCTAATATCACAAATACACTACAAGAAAAAAGGACATTGGTGAGGAATGAAAAATGTCACCATAAGCTCATTACTGATGGTCAAAAGAGCCTTCATCACCAAAAATTGAACATCATAAAAAGTGGCATCGCCAAAAGTATAGGTGTTGTAGTGACATTCAAAGTCCGTCACTAATAATGACTTATAATGACAGATAGTGACTGTCACCATTTCATATGATCAATGGTAATGGACCATAGCCTCCATTACCAAAAACTTAACGTCACCAAAGGTGGTGTCACCAAAAATATAGCTCTTGTAGTGACATTCAAAGTCAGTTACCAATAATCATTTATAATGATGGATAACTACCCTCACCATTTCATATAAGCAATGGTGATGGACCATAGCCTTTGTCACCAAAAACTGAATGTCACC
This sequence comes from Pinus taeda, assembly GCA_000404065.3. Classification (NCBI taxonomy): domain Eukaryota; kingdom Viridiplantae; phylum Streptophyta; class Pinopsida; order Pinales; family Pinaceae; genus Pinus; species Pinus taeda. Next base: position 96,183 of record APFE030719931.1, read on the forward strand.
AAAGGTGGCATCGCCAAAAGTATAGGTGGTATGGTGACATTCAAGGTCCATCACGAATATTGATTATAATTTTGGATAGTGATCGTCACCATTTCATATGAAAAACAACGATTTATTGTTATGGATATTTCATGTCCATCACAAATGGTGCATATATATGGTGATGTTTGATGATCATCATCAAAATCCATGTTGCTAGAAGTAGAGGTGTTGTGGTGACATTCAAGGCCTATCATGAATAATAACTATAATGACAGATAGTGACTGTCACCATTTCATATCAACAACAACAATTTATGGTTACAGACCTTCGAGGGTCATCACTATTGATGCATATATATGGTGGAGTTCATTGACCATCGCCATTTCATATTTTGGTGAGGGTCGAAAAATATCACCAACACCCATTGGTGATGGTCAAAAGAGCCTCCGTCACCAAAAATTGATCATCACCATTCCATATGGATGTTAGGGCATGATGGAATTGTACCACCAACCTCTTTCTTGTAAAGAAAGTGCTCTTCCATTGAGCTAACACCCTTTAAAGAATTGGACTTTTAAAAATTAGACCTTGAAACTTCATAAATTGTAAATTCTACAACTTTCAATAAATTAATGTCTCCGCAATATTTTACTAAACAAGTAAAGAAACATTGAACCTGCAGGTCCCTACCTAATGGTTATGGAAGTTATGAAAAGTGGGTGGAGGGAAAAATAATTATGTATAATAGAATCAATATGTTCAGTTGAATACTCAATTAGAAGTAAAACTCTGAAGACATTTATAATCTATAAATGACCTATAACTAGAAAATGCACCAAATATTGCAAAGGAAATTTCATAAGTGGATAGCATATGGAAGAAGAACATTAATGAAGACAGATGCAATATGCTATAGGTTGAGTGAAAGAAAAATATCAATATTATTGTTGTTTGGTGTTTAGATATCTGAATGATATCTAAACTTTTGTGCAAATGTAATACGGATCTCTAAAAACCATGATATATATATATATATCCCTTTTACATAAGCCAACATGCAATTTGGAATTTCCCATTTCCACACTCAAAACATGACAACAACCAACAAATAAAAGAAATTCACTTGAACAGAAAGAAATAGCTTCACCTTCATTCTTGAGTTTCTTCTGTTTATTTGAATTTGACTTGTGACATTCTTTATCTGAAAAGGAATAAAAATCAACATTAGTATTAAATTCATCCAACATGGACTTTGGATATCCGATTGACATCTGCGTTTGTGTTGCCATACCTGAAAACCATGGAGTTTCCTGTCGATAGTAAAATAAGATGTGTGCCTACTGCTCAAGAACACATTCCTTTTTAACCATTTTTACCTGATATAAACCAAAGAGAAAACACAATATCGTTGTACAAAAAATCCCCTACCGAAATATAATCATAACTTAGCAAATAAGTCTAAAATATGTTCTTAATTAATAAACTTTGTATTTTGAAATATCGCTTTTTTAGAATTAAAAAAGACTATGTTGTACAACATTTCTATCTATTTATCCATGCAACTATATCATAGCATATGTCACATAGTAGAAATCTACAATACCTAAAGTAAAAAAGGCAAATTTGCTCAAGAAAATAGATTTAGAAGAGAGCTTTGAAAATTATAAGCTAGTCAATATAGCATCTAATTATGTATTCCAGAGTGTAAGATTATAGCGACAAGAAGGTAAAAATACCAAGACTTGAAAGCATATGTCAAATAATTAAGAAGTTTTTAGTTTACATATAAATAGAAAGGTATTAAATCATGTTTAACAGCAAAAAGGGATTAATAAATATGGTAAATACTATAGTCAAAGCAGTGAGACTTTTTTAAAGGTAATTTAATTTGTGAGGCTAAAAAAGGATGTCTAACTATAACAACACAACACCATTTCCATCCCCAAAAAGAACGCAAGAGCTCTAGACTATCCAATCAACATATCCAGAAAGAGCATCTACTCTAATAAACAGAACATTTCTAATTCCACCACTTATCATTGTTCCAAGAAGACTAGCTGTTATGAAACCAGCTCAAGAAAAAGATAGAAAAGATAGATCAACGCCTTAAAATTCAGCCTCTTCGAGGGGGCAACCTCCTTTACATTACATAAATGAACAATTCTTGGATTATTCATGACAAAACCTCCTTTCTATATATAGGAGTCTAAGGAGTCACAATATAAACCAGCCGACCTAACAATAATAATATAAAGCCACAAAAATAACAATAGAGGGATTCTATGGGGCACAGTAATAACAATATGGGGACAATAGGGGCATGTCAACAATATTAATAAGGGGTACAACTACAGTAGTAATGGGGTAATCACTAGTATGATAGGGACCCAACATGCCCCTCTCCTTCAAAAAAGTATTTTCCTCAATGCTTGAGTAGTTTTGGATGCTTCTGTATAAAATTCTCATCCTCCCATGTGGAATCTTTAGTAGATAATTTCTTCCACTTGATAAGATACTCTGAAATTGATCGATTTCATAACTGTCGAGTTCTTGTGTCTGTGACTGCTTCTGGTTCCAATATAGTTTTTCCTTCCTCGTCAAGCTCAAGAAATATTATTTGAATTGGGAGCTTATCGCCTATAACCTTCTTTAAACATGAAACATGGAACACTGGGTGCAATCGAGAAGCTGCAGGAAGCTCCAATTTGTATGCCATAGTACCAATCTTTTGCAACACCTTGTATGGACCATAATAATTTGGTGATAATTTATTATCCTTCTTAGCCTACTTGAGGGATATTTTCTTATATGGTTGTAGCCGTAGGAATACCCAATCACCTACATCAAAACTTCTTTCGTTGCGATGTTGATCTGCCTGTTGTTTCATTCTATTCTGTGCCAACACGAATTTATCCTTTAAGAGTTGGAGGACTTGTTGTTGATGTTCGATGTGATGTTCCACTGCTTGAACCTTAGAATTTTCTCTCAAATATGATGTGATGGATGGTGGCTGATACCCATAAAGTGCCATAAATGGGGTCATTTTTGTTGTTGTATGGAAGAAAGTGTTATACCACCATTTAGTCAGAGGAAACCATTTGACCCATTGTGTCTGTTTATCAGATACAAAGCAACGAAGATATCCTTCCAAACGTTTGTTCACTATCTCAGTTTTCCCACCAGATTGAGGATGATAAGATGAGTTATGAGCTAACTGAGTACCAAGACAAGAAAATAATTATGTCCAAAAATTTCCAGTGAAAATGGGATCTCTGTCACTTACAATAATCTTTGGGTTTCCATGTAGCTTTTGAATTGTTTCGATAAATGCAGTAGCAACTATACTATCTTTAAATGTATGTGATAATGCACAAAAA
>APFE030719937.1:0-22221 GCA_000404065.3 Pinus taeda
AAAACCGGGACTACCAGCTTGATTTTTCATTATATTCCTTTCAATGTTACAATACATATTTATACATGCCGAAGCATCGAATACCATGGACCGAAAACCATCGCATCCAAAACCATGAACCGAAAACCATCGCGTCCAAAAAACATGTGCGAAAATAATGCACAAAACCATAGGTGGGTCCGCCCAACCTAACCATAGGGTCCAAAACCAAAATTTTCCGGGGCGCTGCCCCGGACCCCATAAAGTGGGGTTATGAGTACCCCTCAAACCCCTTGTTAACTATGTGGAAAGAATATAACACAACCCAACAACATGATGGTTCATAGTGCGATGGACTTATGGTGATGGATGGGTAGGCCGACCCATATGCCGACCCATGGACAGCTCAAGGGACATGGATTTTGGATGGATTGTGTTTGGATGGAGTGTGTATAAGTAGAAGTCGAGTTGAGTGTTGGAAGGAAACCACACAAACCCCTCGAACACATGAAACAAAGTGAAAAAGCAAAGGGATGAACAAGGTCAAGGGTGAAGGACATTTACTGAAGTTGATGTTAGAAAATTATATATTATAGAGCAATGGAACACATTAAATATTGCAGAAACACAAACACATAAAATGCATAAAATAAGACAGACAAAAATATATTTGGTTCACCCAATTTGGGCTACGTCCACGAAGAAACAATAGTCCTTCCTTTTATATTATCCAACAAAATGAAGAGATACAACCTACAATAGATCCACTATAATTTCCTCTTCACTCTCACACAATCTCCTCTCTTTTTCTCGCTCAGAATACACTTATACATAGTTACAATAAAATTCTCTCATATATAAAAAGGGATTTCCTTCTATGGAAAAACTATAAATTAAGCATAAATTCTACCATCATATCATTAGCCTAGTGAATGGCTCAGATTGACTACGAAATTACAATATTTTACAAGGAAATTTTACATCTATTTTTAGCTTCGGGGGCGCTACCCCCAAACCCTCGTCAGGGGGAGCTCATAAATACTATAATCTTTGCCCCCTAAACACCCATGGTGGTGAAAAAATGGGCGGAATTTCCATCCCATTACGAACTGGGGTCCAATGCGGCGATACCTATGAATAAATAAGATAACTAGGCTCCACATCCAACAATCTCCCACTTGGAGACTGATTATAGTAACTCCACCGCTGCTTCATTTGTTGGACAATGAATCCACTTATGACCTGGTTATTTCTCATCTTCATCATCATACTTGAAGACCAATTGAAACTAGGCAGAATCTTAGTTTCTCCATGGTTACAACTTTTGTTAACATATTTGCAGGATTCTGGCTAGTGTGTATCTTTTCTAGCTTCAATTATCCATCTTCCAACACTGACAATATGAAATGGTACTTGAGATGTATATGTTTAGCATTGGAATGAAATGTAGAGTTCTTTTCAAGATGAATGACACTCTGGCACTCACTTTATAACCTTCCCAAATCCTGCTTCTTACCCAATTCATCTAGAAACCTTTATAACCAAATCATTTCTTTACTAGCCTCTATAGTAGCAACACACTCTACTTCCGATGTTGAGAGTGAAACAACAATTTGCAATTTTGAAATCCAACGGATAGTTATTCCACCTACAGTAAACACATACCCTGTGGTGCTCCTCATGTTATCTCTATCACTTGCCATATCTGCATCAACATATCCCTGTAGAGTAATGTTTGAACCACCAAAGCATAATGCTTGATATGTGGTACCTCTCAAATACCTAAGGATCCACTTCACTACCATCCAATGTTCTTTTCCTAGATTGTTGATGTACTTTCTTACAAGTCCCACTTCATGTGTAATATCAGGGCTTTTGCATACCATTTCATACATTAAGCTTCCAACTGCTGATGCATATGGAACTTTAGACATATAATCCATCTCTTCTTGAGTCTTGGGACACATCTCCTTAGTTTGAAATGGCTAGCCAAAAGTGTACTAAGTGGTTTTGCATTCTGCATATTAAATCTTTTCAACACCTTTTTTATGTACTCGCTTTGAGACAATGTTAATTTGTGATTTTTCCTGTCTCGACTTATTCTCTTACCAAGGATTTGTTTTGCAGCACCCAAATCCTTCATTGCAAATGAGTTTTCCAATTTTATTTTGAGAACATTTATTTCCTTCACGTTAGAACCTTCAACAAGCACTTCATCTACATATAATACAATATAATATAACTTCCATCACTTTTCCATTTGAGATAAACACAATGATCAGAGTGACATCTAGTATAGACTTTTCAGACATAAACCTCTCAAATTTTAGATACCATTGCCATGGATCATGTTTTAAGCCATACAAGCTCTTCTTCAACCTACACACTAGTTTCTCCTTCCCTTTGACCTCATATCCTTGTGGATGCTGCATATAGATCTCTTCCTCCAAATTGCCATGGAGAAATGTCGTCTTTACATCTAACTGCTCAAGATGAAAATCTTCAGCTACTACTAGACTTAAAATAGTTCTGGTTGAAGTCATTTTGACAATAGGAGACAATATTTCATCAAAATATATACCTTTTTTCTGTGCAAACCCCTTCACCACAAGTCTAGCTTTATACCTTTTTATACCTCCATCTTCTTCATTCAAACTGTAAACCCACTTATTCTGCAATTTTGTTTTACCTGTAGGAAGCCTGACTAAGTCCCAAGTCTGGCTATGTACCAAGGAGTCCATCTCTTCTTTCATGGCTAGCTCCCACTTCTTCCTAGTTTCTACCTGCATTGCTTCTTTATAACATTCTAATTCACCAAAGTCAATCAACAATACATAATATAATGAATGAGAGTATAGTTCAGGTGGTCTACTTATCCTGGTAGATCTTCTAATTCCAATTTAACATGTTTGAGGTAGTTGTTATTTTTGTGGTTGTTGATCATTATTATTCTCAGGAACCTTTACTTTTTTTGTGATCTCATCAAGCACAATGTATTCTCTATTTTATTTTTCTTGTTTCTTTTCCTACATTTGATCCTTATATAAAACCTTTTTGTTGAATATGACATCTTTGCTCCTAATAATTTTGTGATTTTCATAATCATATAAGTGATAACTAAAATCATTAACACCATATCCAATAAAGGTACATTTCTTTGATTTTGCCTCAAGCTTTGTTCTATTTTCTTTATTAAAAAGGACAAAGGCTTCATAATCAAAAGTATTTAAAAATGAGTAGTTTACCTTTTTACCTGTCCATGCCTCCTCTGGAATACCTCTATCTAAGGAACTTGAAGGCCCTATGTTTATTATATAAACAACAATATCTATAGCATCTGCCCAAAATTGTAAAGGCAATCTTGCACACAATCTCATGCACCTTGCACGCTCCATGATTGTCCCGTTCATCCTTTTTGACACACCATTTTCATGTGGTGTTCCTGGAACTATTTTCTCTTTGTGAATTCTATGCTTTGAACAATACTTATAAAATTCTTTGTTGAAATATTCACCTCTGTTGTCTGATCTAAGACACTTCAACCTTTTTCCTATTTCATTTTCAACCAAAGCTTTCCATTTCTTGAAAGTATCAAATATATCATATTTATTTTGAATACAATAAATCTAGGTTTTTTTGGTTGCATCATCAATAAAATTAACGTAATGACACCGAGAGATGATACCTGAGCAGGTCTGCATACATATGTATGCACAAGCTCTAATTTTTCTCTCTTATTTTCTTTCCCAACTCTGAGGAATCTGAGTCTCTTCTATTTTCCATAAACACAATTCTCATATAGTTCCAAATCAACATGCTTCAAACTTAGCAACAAATTTATTGAGTGAAGAATCTACATCCCCTTCTCATTCATGTTCCTGAGCCTATGATGCCACCATGTTGTATCTTATCCTATAAATGTTAAGTCATTAATAGAGTTAGAAGTTCCATTGCATAAATACAATGTACAAACCTTTTCTCCCTTCTCTATTACCAGGGCTCATTTAGTGACCTTCCAGGTTTTATTTGTAAAAGTACTTACATAGCCTTCACCACCCAACTGCCCTATTGAAATTAGATTCTTTCTCAAATTTGGTACATGCCTTACCTCCTTGAATACCCATTGCTTTCTATTTTGTTTTTTTATGAAAACTTTACCCATTCCAATGATTTTATAGGGTTTATCATCACCCAAAAGAACCTGTTTAAAATCTCTTTGAACATAATCATGAAAATGTTTCCTATCAGGTGTGGCATGGAATGAGACCCCTGAATCTACCACCCAGGCATCAATAATATTTTCTAATGAAATAATCAAAGCATGTTGCAACACATCACCTGTCACATTCGCTTCATGATTTTTTTTATTGTTGTGTCTCCTTCTTTCCCCTTCCGAGACTTACAATATTTCTTCAGGTGTCCTTTCTTCCCACATTTCCAGCACATTACCCCTGACCTAGACTTGGATCTACCTTTCCTTGACTTACTGTGATATCTTGGGCTCTTTCCTCTTTCCATTTTTCTTCCCCTAGTCTCTGCAGTCAAAGCATTACTTGATGTCTCGCTGGAGCTTTTCTATCACATTTCCTCGCTAAGGATTGCACCGAAAACATCATAAAGCTTTAAAGTACTAGGTCTAAAGACAGAGTTACTAATGGCCATAACTAAACCATTCCAACTTTCTGGAAATGAGAAAAGAAATAACAAGGCCCTAACTTCATCATCAAAATTTACCCCTACATAACTTAACTCATTGGTAACTATATTAAATTCATTTAAATGATTAGGAACAGATCCACCTTCTGATATCTTCATATTAAATAAACATTTCATAAGAAATAAATTATTTAAGGACGAGGGTTTTTCATATAGTTTGGCCAATGCTGACATTAAACCCTCTATTGTCGTTTCCTTTGAAATATTAAAGGCTTCCGACGCTGCTAGGTACAACCGTATTGTTCCAAGTGCCTTTTTGTCAAGAATATCCCATTGTTTCTGTCATAATTGTTAGCTTCTTTGTCTTTCCGTTCAATAGTAGGTACATATATTTTTAATACAGATAATCTTCCATTTGTGTCTTCCACAACTGGTAGTTTTTTCCGTTAATTTTTTCGACCCTAAACGTACCACCTTTCACTATTTCTCCCACTCGAACTAGGAACCCTTCTCTCCTGTGATTTTATCAACCAAATAGACCTTCGGCTCTAATACCATTTGTTAGAAAATTATATATTACATAGGAATGGAACATATAAAATATTGCAGAAACACAAACACGGAAAATGCATAAAAAAAAGAGACACAGATATACGTGGTTCACCCAATTTTTGGCTACGTCCATGGAGAAAAAAACCATTCCTTCTTTTTAATTTATCCAACAAAATGAAGAGATACAAATTACAACAAATACGCTATAATTTCCTCTTCTCTCTCACACAATCTCCTCTCTCTTTCTCGCTCAGAATACACATATACGTAGCCACAATACAATTCCCTCATATCTAGTGAGGGGTTTCCTTCTAGGGAAAAAAACCCTAAATTAAACATAACTTCTACCATTAGATCATTTGCCTAATGAATGGATCAGATTTACTACGAAATTACAATATTTTACAAGGAAATTCTACATATATTTTTAGCTTCGAGGGCACTTCCCTTGAACCCCCTCCAGGGGGAGGGGGCATAAAAATCATCATTGCACTACCCTAGACTCCCCTAGTGGTGAAAAAATAGGTGACGTTTCCACCCCATGACAAACAGGGATCTAATGCGATGATACCTTTGAATAAAGAAGATAATCAGGCTCCACACCCAACAATTGGGTCATAGGTCAGGTTTTGCAGGAAGGTGTTGGAAATACTAGGGGGGGTGAGTCATTATTTATTTTCAATTGTTATTTTACCAGTTAAAACATTTATATTCGAAACACAAGATGAACAACAAGAATAAATGCTTTTATTAATATAATCTTTGTAATAAAATAGATACAATATATATATATCGTTCCAATCTGTTGCGAAGCACAAACTTGGACTTTTGTGAGGCTCCAACCTCCAGAACACCAACTCTGTCTTATCAAGGCACCAACCTTGGATTTAGGAGCACCAACTCCTAGGACACCAATCCTTCCAGTTCTAAGGCACCAACCCCAAGGACACCAATCCTTCCAATTCTGAGGCACCAACCCCAAGGACACCAACCCTCTGTAGCAAACTGTCTAGATCTATTTTGTCAAGGTATCAACCTTGGATTTAGGAGCGCCAACTCCAAGGACACCAATCCTTCCAACTTCTGAGGTACCAACCCCAAGGGCTTTGACCCAATCTTGTCAAGGCATGTTTGATAATAATGTTCATCTCCAAAACTCTTCTTTACTGAATTCTTGTCAATTTTCAGCTTCATTGTAGTCTCCATGCTACAACATTAATGGAAACCAGTCTGAAGAAGTCTTTACAACTCTTCACACTGTCCTCACAGAGTCTGCAAAAGTTATCTCATGATGATATCAAATAGCCATCATGATCTCTAATAATGTCTCCACACAGCTATAGTAAGTCTACAATTAGCTGCACTAAGCTCTGATTAATTCATCATAGATTTGAGTCTTTCATAGGTTAGCCCTATCAATAGAGTTGCTCGTCCATCGGCTTCCTCCTATCCTACTAGACCTTTGGCTTCCTCCTATCTTGCTGGGCCTTCAACTTCCTCTTGTCCTGCTAGACCTACCACTACCTCTGTTTCTTCTAGCTCCCCAGCCCAACAAACTTTCCTTATTCTCTGTTTTATATCTTGATACGCCTGACCTTTGGCTTCCCTTTCACTCACTTGAGCTTCAGCTTCCTCACCGCTCGCTCTTCGGCTTCCACTGTCTCTTCAAATCCATAGTAACACACAGGACATGTTAATGTGGAAGAGAGGCTGAATTACACTAATGTTGCATATTAAAGAAAATATAAGAGAGGCCCCCTTTCTTAATATTCATACAATATACATTAATAATCCCGCAATCACAATCACACCTTTAATATGACAAGGCCTTAAGCATTTAAACCCGGGACCACACAACATATCAAAATACAAGGATACACATGGAATACACGGAAAACCCTGCTCCGAAACACTTAGCTAGAGTTCAAATATTTATACACTCGGACATATATATTTTCGGGTCCGCACATCAAAGACACCTCTGCAATGCTACTCCTTCCTTTCTCCGATCTCCGATACAACAGATGTGATATGATTAAAAAATGTTTTTAATACCTCCGCTGGGTCCATATATACTATATATATATATATATCATATAATATATATATATATTATATATATATATATATATAATATATATATATATAATATATATATAATATATATATATATAATATATAATATCACAATTAGTGCTTTCAATGTGGCAAGGCTTTAGAAGAGGCTAATTATGCGATGGATGCGATATATATATTAAATCATATTGCAATGGTGTAGTTGGTCCACATATTATATACATCTATATTTTTATACTCTTCTATACTTTGCTAAACCTGTTTGGCCGTGGTATTGTATCTCATTATATAGTATATATATATATATATATATATAATATATATATATATATATATATATAATATATATATATATATATTATATTATATAATTATATATATATATGGTATCGCATATTTAGATGTGCCATCCTGAGCCAGAAATGGGTAATTATATGGGCTCATTCACCTCCAATTCGACTTAATCCACCCATTCATTAGTTTATGCATGGTTTTTATTATATTTATGCTAATAGAGTGAAATGGGTTAGTCCATTAATCCAAATGAGTCTAATGTGTGCTTTATGCAGATTTTTGGTCAATTTGAGACAAAATCAAAGGTTTAATGAGCACTTGGCAGCCAAATTCGTGGAAGAACAAGGGAGAGGATTTGTAGGAAGGTGTCCCCTTCATTTATGAGCCCTTACCTCGAATCCTCCACCAGCAGCTTGGAGTTCAAGTGCCACCACATCGATTATCACAAGGGCAGTTGAGCAAGGGCTAGTAAAGTTGCTGTTAACTGCAAGTTTTGGCAGCCGAGTCCCTAAAGTTTAGGAGGACTGTTGGGGTCCTCAATTTGTATAAATAAGAAGACGTAGGGCCTCATTTGAGTTATTCAGTTTTTAGTCAGGAGTTAGTCAGATTTTAGTCAGATGTTAGTTAGATTTTAGTCAGTAGGTTAGCTCTGCATTTCAGCACATTTTCGAGTTTTTCTTGTAGACAGTGTTTGGGATGTAGCTATTATTTCTTGATCAATAAAGATGAATAAAGATTTTTGCCAACTCTAATCTGTCTTAGGAGGTTGTAGCTCTTGGGGTTGGGTAAAACCTAAGTTCCCAGTACCTACTTTGTGTACTTTTGCGTGTCTTTGTTGCATTCATAGAAATTTTTTTGTTATTTAGATTAAAATATTGCTTTGTTACTTAGGTCGTTTTTGATGATTGAGATAGCTTTTCATGATTCAGGTTGATTTGATAGGTTGGTAACATAAAATATCTTCGAAAAAGGCCATCAAGCAACCCTTGATCTCACCTCTCCCTCCTTGGGACCATGAGCTGAGATCAAGGCATCCTTGCTGCCACAAAAACACTGTTTTTGCCTCTTCATGCAATTGCTAGTGTTAGATTTTTAGTTAGGAAAGTTGATACTAGTTGTACTTACACATTTAGAATCTATTCTTGCTTAGCTTTCATAGTTATCTTACATGATTTACTTCCAATAAACTTTTGTTCATCATGCTTATGGATTCTAGGTCAAATTAGGTCAAAATAGCTAGATCTTTGGTTTTCTTAGTTTTTGTTGATTAGTTTTGGAAAATAACGTGCAGAACACCTGTGATACCTCCCTACCTACCCTTCCTCCATCAATACAACCTGATCCATCCCCTAATTCATATTATTGCCTTTCATTTGCCACATTTTCTCACTTTTCCCTAATTTCTACATTCTTGTGCAACATTGCTCCCTCCATCCTTGAACAAATCCAATCACCCTAATCACTCCTCAACCTCATTCACCAGGTCGTAGACCCCTTCACATCCTCATCCAACCTCCATTTCCTCTTTTCCACCATTTTTCCACCATCAACCCTCCAAAATCCTCTTTCGGAACATCATGTAGAACATCCTATAGAACATCCTGTAGAACCCTTGTAGACTTCCTATAGAAGATCACGTGAGTGGTTTCTTGGGATTTGAACACTGTGAAACTCTCTGGAAGGGTGCTAGGGACCCCCTAGGCCCTCTTCTCTCCTTCCCAACCTCCTTCAAGCACATACCCCATTTCCTTTCACCAATCAACTTTTGCACAGCCAAAAACAGTCAAAGCACATGCATAATAATTATGCAAAATCAATCAAAAATACAAAAAATGTTTTTTTTTTTCCAGATTTCACTTAAAAAGTCGCTTAGTCACATGCATTTTACCTCTTCAAGAATCGATGACATCAATTTCTATAGCTTTCATCTATTTTCTTGCACCAGTAGGGTTAGTCGGTAAAACTAGGGTTTGCTAGGGTTTGCATTTCCTTTCAGCTTTTAGCTTCTTCCTGCAAGTAGATTAGCCTCCTTTGAGTTAGCTTTCATCCATCAAAGTTAAAATCTTCTTATAAGAGCTCATAGAAGTTGGCTTAAGCTCCTAGCAGACTTGTGCCAGCTGATCAAGTGACAGCCTGCGACAAGAGCTAGTACTTGTGCATATAGCACCGTCGCTTCCAAGTTTTTTACGAACAACCGGGTTGATAAAAGTAAAGAAGGAAGTCCCAGGAGTTGTAGCATTATTGCTACAACACTGAGGCCCACCACATCCCTTTATAACTTATGATATGATATTAAGTGGCATTCGTTAGCGATCCTCCACCATTGATCTGCTCATGATCTAACGGTTAACACTTAACCAGATCAACCCAAAAATGTCCGTTGATCCTTCGTCGTCGATCAACCCACACCGGATCCAATGCCCTGCATGAATTTTGGGTGAGCAGTTTGCAAGGGAAATAACCACCCAAAAAAGTGGTTTTCTCTCTCCACCCGAGTGCTATGTGTCGCCCATTGAATGGAATTGGGCACTCTCCTCTAAATACGACTTACCACCTAGCATCCACCCGAAAACCACTGCCACTATTACAAACCCGCTTATAGTTGTTGAACACAAATACACAGAGTAATGAATCTCCGCTCCAATAGCTCTTTCCGCTCTTCTCTAGTCTGATATGGCTCCATAATGGCTTCCGATACACTGATCCAATATCTCTTCTCTTATATTCCTCCTCTATCTCGTGATATGGCTCCTCTGTTAACTACTCTTCTGTTGGCTTTTCCTCCTGCTGCGTGTTCCTCTTTGTTCCTTCTAATGAACAATATGGCTCCTCTGTTAACTGCTCTTCCACTTATGCACCTCTAATATGTGTTTCTCTTTGTTTCTCGTGGCTTCCAATGACCTTTTCCTCTTACACTTTGGCTTCATGCTTTATGATGGCTTTTGATAACTTCTTCTCTTGTTTCTCGTCATGGCTTCTTGCTCCGCTTCTGCTAGAATATTGTCATATTCACAGAAATGGAAATCTAGGTCAACAATCTCCCCCTTTGTTATTGATGGCAATATTCTTCTTCTGTCCCCCTTTGACATCAATGGCAAAGGGATGCTGAGGGACTCCCCCTATCAAACTACTTCTGTTCTTTATGAATAGTAGATCTTCATGAGTATATTACTCCCCCTGTAATAGTGCTATTATTTTTACTCAATATAGAAGGATTGATGCTTTATCATCAATTAGCACATTATCCCCTCTTCATGTCTCAGAACTACTTTATCATGGCTTCAACAATGCTTAAAGATGATCCACTTTAATGCTTTCAAAAATATTGGAAATAGCCACACACCAAGTGTCCAAGTCCAAGTTTTTATGCTTCAATCCATATTTAGTTGTATCCAGAGTTAGAATTAAGGGGCCTTCATAGTCTGATCAAGAAAATGCCACTGAAATTGTCTTTCTTTCTATCTCTCTTTAGATCAGAGTTCCTTTGTATTTTTGTGCTTCTCTTTAAGTTACTGAGCTATATGCGACTGAACAACATTCTCCTTTCTATAGTCTTTTGATGAGCCATCTTTTCCTTGTGTTCTTGAAAAACAATCTCTACAAGTTATCTCCATAAGCATATTTTGATATCCAATCTGTGACTGAATTTCAAATTCTTTTTGCTGATTTGCATCTTTTTGCAATGCTTTAGTTTTGTTAGATGCTTCCAACTTCTCTTACTTCATGCTCCATTCCCAGATGTATCTGTTTGTTTGAAGGTTGCCTCTATTTGTGTCCATAATTTACGTATTCTCACATTGAAACCCTGAGACGAGACACAAACTTTTGTAGTAATAGCAACATAGTCATTTTCCTTATTTTTATAGTATTAGATGACCTTCTATGTTTCTCCAATTACTACTTAGTGATCAAGTGGAAATCATCTTCAACAACAATTCAAAGAATAGTTAAGAGATAAATTCCTCAATGGATTTCTCTTGAGAGATGATCTTTATTAAAGAATGATTGTTAATATAGCTCAATAAGGATTTCATAAGAACCCTTTCATGAATAGCTTCCACAATAATGATAAAGAATCATAGGCTCCCCCTAACTGTATGCATCATCTCTTTTGGCAGAGTCTTCCCATCAAATGCTTAGATTGTTAAAAATCAGGTCAACAACATGTGTTTTTCGCTGGAGATTTCAAGGGACTTTCGGATTGTATTAGCTTCCTTCTCCATACTTGTGTAACTTTCTTCTTTTGCATGGTTCTAGCTTGTGTAAGAGCCCAAGTTAAGTTATAATCACGTGCCATATGACCAATGTTATGACACTTGAAGCATTCTACATTGTTCATGAATAAGAATTCATGATTTCTTCCTGCAAAATTGTTTCTTGGAGATTGTTGGGGACCATAATATCTATCTTTATGATACGGTTGGGGACCATAACATCTATCTTTATGATGCTTTACAATCTTTTTCCATGTGACCAAAGTTTGTACAAGAATAACAATAACCAAGAAATAAACTTTGGTACCTGGGAGATGGAGATTTCCTTGATGTACTTCTGAAGTCTTTCTGTCTTGAGATCCTTTGATGATAACCATTTCTTCTAGCATCCTTGACATTATCTACATTTCTTCTTGGAGTAGGATTTCTTCCATTGTTGCCTTGATTTTTCTCGTTGCCTTTGCTGGAACTCGGAGCATCACCATTTCTTTCTGGCTTCTTCACATCCCTTTTGTTTGACGCATTATCATTCTTGTTTGAGGATTCACTTGCATACCCAAGACCTAATTTATCAAATGGACATCTTTGATGGCTGAGCATGTCATCCAAGGCTTGAGAGCTCTTCAAGGTTTTGTTCATCCCTTCAACTATTTTCCTGAGGAAGACAATCTCTTCTTCCAATCTTTCGCACTCATTATTCTTCTTAGCAAGTTGTTTCTTAGTTTCTTCCTTGATATGAGCAGCTTCATTTGCTTCTATTTTAAGGGAGATGATATATAACTTCATTTTTAAGATTTCTTCATTTTCATTTGTTAGAATTCTCTCCATTTCTTCCTTGATCCTTGTAGCTTTACATGTTTTGTCCTTGAGAATTTTGATGTTAGATTTTAATTTGAAGATTTCTTCATCCTTTGCTTTTAGTTGACATATCATGGTGTTTCTCTCCTTTTCTGCTTCATCGGCTTGTTCTTCTATGATTGCTAATGCTTTCATTGTCTTCTCAGCTCCTTGTGCTAACTTTCTTGCTTCTTGTAGTTGATATTTGAGAGAGGAAACCTCTACCTTGTACTAACCAATCTCTTCTTCAAGTTTTTTCAAGCTCTTGTGCCTTTGTTCAAGTTGACTTGACAAGGTATCTTCCCGTTTCTTTGCTTTATCCAATTGATTTGTCATGGATATGGCTTCTTCATGATGCTTTCTTTTGTTTTGAAATTCCTTCTTAAGCTTGACAAGCTCTTCATCCCTTTCCTGTATTTGAAGCTGGACAATGTTAACTTTCTTCCTTGTTTGGTCTTGGTCACCAGCTATTGCTTTCTTCTTAAGTTCCTTGTTTTCCTTTTTCAAGTTGATAATCTCTTCCATGGTAGCTGTAAGTTGATCAAGGAGACATTCTACAAAATCTTTTTCATTCTCTTCATCTTCTAGGTCTACTTTAGCCTTGATGTCATCATTCTCATTTTCAGCTTCTATGATGGGTTTTGGATTTCCTTCTTGATTTCCATCATCTTCTTGACTGATGGTCATGGTCAATGCTCCTTTTGAGTGAAGGTCATGAAGTTTGTCCCATATACCCTTTACTAATGAATATTTGCATACATTGTTCTTTATAGAATCATGTAGCCCATTCAAGATTGCCTTCATTGCTTTTTCATTGTACTCCTTGGATTCTCCATCCATCACGCTATCAACAATTACTGATTTCTAGATTTCATTGCCTTGAGTCTTTAAGAAATTCCTCATTCTTTCTTCCCATATATTAAAGTTACCATTGAACCATGAAGCCTCCTAAAATTGAATGTTTTCTATTTCAATGGTAGAGGGAGACACATATTTAGGAGGATTGGAGACTTTCTTCCTTGGCTTTGCCATTTGTGTTCTAAAGATCAACCTTCAAGCTGTTAGGCTTTGAGTGAAGGTACTGGCTCTGATACCAATTGTTGGAAATACTAGGGGGGGGGGTTAATCATTATTTATTTTCAATTGTTATTTTACCAGTTAAAACATTTATATTTAGAACACAAGATGAACAACAAGAATAAATGCTTTTATTAATATAATCTTTGCAATAAAATAGATACAATATATATATGGTTCCAACCTGTTGCCAAGCACCAACTTGGAATTTTGTGAGGCTCCAACCTCCAGAGCACCAATTTGGAATTTTGTGAGGCTCCAACCTCCAGAGCACCAACTCTGTCTTGTTAACACACCAAACTTGGATTTAGGAGCACAAACTCCCAGGACACCTATCCTTCTAGTTTTGAGGCACCAACCCCAAGGACACCAACCCTCTGCCGCAAATTGTTTGGATCTGTTTTGTGAAGGCACCAACCTTGGATTTAGGAGCATGAACTCCAAGGACACCAATCCTTCCAACTTTTGAGGCACCAACCCTAAGGGCTTTGACCCAATTTTGTCAAGGCATGTTTGATAATAATGTTTTGCTCCCAAAACTCTTCTTTATTGAATTCTGTCAGTTTTCAGCTTCAAGGTAGTCTCCATGCTACAACATCAATGGCAACCAATCTTCATATGAAGAAGTCTTTACAAATCTTCATACTGTCCTCACCAAGTCTGCAAAAGTTATCTCGTGATGATATGAAATATCCATCATGATCTCTAATAATGTCTCCACACATCTTTAGTGAGTCTACAATTAGCTGCACTAAGGTATGATTAATTCATTACAGGTCTGAGTCTTTCACAGGTTAGCTCGATCAACAGAGTTTCTCGTCCGTCGTCTTCCTCGTGTCCTACTGGACCTTCGGCTTCCTCTTGTCCTACTGGACGTACCGCTGCCTTTGTTTCTTCCAGTTCGCCAACCCAACAAACTTTCCTTTTTGTCTATTTTATATCTTGATATGCTTGACCTTTGGCTTCCCTTTCACTCGCTTGAGCTTCGGCTTCCTCAGCGCTCGCTCTTCAGCTTCCTCTTCCTCTTCAAATCCATCAATACACACACGACACGTTAATGTGGAAGAGAGGCCAAATTACAATAATGTTTCATATTAGAGAAAATATTCAAAGAGGCCCCCATTTTTTAATATTCATACAATATGCATTAATAATCCTGCAATCGCAATCGTAGCTTTAATATGACAAGGCCTTAAGCCTTTAAACCCAGGACCACACAACATATTAGAATACAAGGATACACATGGAATACACAGAAAACCCTGCTCCAAAACACTTAGCCGGACTTCAGATATTTATACACCCAGACATATATATCGTTGGGTCCGCACATCAAGGACACCTCCGCAATGCTACTCCTTCCTTTCTCCGATCTCCGATATGGTGGACACGATATGATTATAAACTTTTTTTAATACCTCCGTTGGGTCCACATATGTATATCGCAATCGGCGCTTTCAGTGTGGAAAGGCTTTACAAGAGGCTTGCAATATGTGACGGATGTGATAATATATTAAATCATATTGCAATGGTGTAGTCGGGTTCGCATACATATCGCTATCGTAGTTTTAATGTGACAACTCTTTAAACACTGCAATACATAACTCCTGATATGGCGAACATGATATATCATTAGGGCAGTTTATAATGGAGCCACAGGTCTGCATATATTATCGCAATCGGAGGTTTCGAGGGTAACAACCCTTTATAACTTGCGCTATGAAAGTTCCGATAGGCGGATTGCGATATAACAATAGGGCAAGTTTTATAATGATGTAGCGGGTCCGCATATATATCACATTTATAATATATATATATATATATATATATATATATATTATATATATATATTATCACAATCACATATTTAATGTGCCATCACTTTATAACTTATGATATGATATTAAGTAGTATTCCTTAGCAATCCTCCACCATTGATCTGCTCATGATCTGACGGTCAACACTTAACCCGATCAACCCAAAACCGTCCGTTGATCCTTCGCCGTCGATCAACCCACGCTAGATCCAATGACCTGCATGAATTTCAGGTGAGAAATTTGCAAGGAAAATAACCAACTGAAAAAAGTGATTTTCTCTCTCCACCCGAGTGCTACGTGTTGCCCATTGAATGGAATCGGGTGCTCTCCTCTAAATACCACTTACCGCCTAGTGTCAACTCGAAAACCACTGCCACTATTACAAACCCACTTATAGCTATTGAACGCGGATACACAGAGTAACGACTCTCCGCTCCAATAGCTCTTTCCACTCTTCTCTGGTCTGATATGGCTCCATGATGGCTTTCGATACACTGCTCCAATAGCTCTTCTCTGATATTCCTCCTCTATCTCATGATATGGCTCCTCTGTTAACTGCTCTTCCGCTGGCTTCTCCTCCTGATACATGTTCCTCTTTGTTCCTTCTAATCAACAATATGTCTCCTCTGTTAAGTGCTCTTCCACTTATGCACCTCCGATATGTGTTTCTCTTTGATTCTCGTGGCTTCCAAGGACCTCTTCCTCTTACGCTTTGGCTTCATGCTTTATGATGGCTTTTGATAACTTCTTCTCTTGTTTCTTCTCAAGGCTTCTTGCTCCGCTTCTCCTAGAATATTGCCATATTGACATCAATGAAAATTTAAGTCAATAGTAGGCGATCTGCAGGTAGAGAATGGGGAGGAATTACCACTGCCATAGGCCTAGAAAATGCACCCGCCTAATGGGAAAGGCTGCATGGTGAGTGCAGTTATTAGCGAACATGACAAGTTGTGAGTATGACTACACTACATGACTGTGGTGACGTGCAGACAACTAAACAGAATGAAATCGTCTATACAGTGAGGTGGGCGCAACTGGATAAAAGGTCAGGCATGGCTGAACAAACTGGGTCGAACGGGCGAGTTGGGCATGTCTAAATGGTGAGGTGTTGCACAACTTTGGGTAGCATAACTTTGGGGTTTTCAACAAAGATAGTGTGGATGGGTGGCATTTCTGCCTGACCCGGGGACAATTGTCAGGTAAACTTGGCAAGGTGTGTAGGTGGCTGCATGAACTTGGAAAAGACTTGTA
The DNA here is from genome assembly GCA_000404065.3 of Pinus taeda. Lineage (NCBI taxonomy): Eukaryota > Viridiplantae > Streptophyta > Pinopsida > Pinales > Pinaceae > Pinus > Pinus taeda. The sequence continues at coordinate 16,754 of APFE030719937.1, forward strand.
AAATATTGTATTTATACATTATTGAAGTTATTATAAATTGTTGGGAAGACTTTATGATACTGTCCCCTCCCAAGTATATGTATATACTTGTGTTATGATTTTCATTGCATATTGATGAAATATTAATTGAAGAAGATATAATGAATGTTTATTTCATTGCATTGTGAACACTTATTGGAAAATTGGCAAAGTGTTGAAATAAGCATAGTTTCTGTGCTTGAGTATTAGTGAAAAGAAAAAGTACAACAGTGCCGCATCCGCCTATGTGTGGTTGGAAGACTACCACTAGGATAAGGCTGTGATATACTTGGTGTCTCGACTACCCTGTTTTGCAACTTTTTTTTTCAATTTGGTGTTATTTTCCTCAATTTTTATGTTCTAAACTTGTGGGATAACTACTATTTCAAGAGATATCAAGTAAAATTCTACCACCCACTTATTAATTAATAATAATTAAATTAAAATTCTAAAAACCCTATTTCAATATAAACACATCTATTGTCATAATTACATATTTATTTTTTTAATATAATTATATATTTATTTTCCTTCCCATCTATTTTTAATTTTCTTATACCTATTTAAATATTTACATCATTTTTTTTTTAAATGTTGTGATAAAACATATTGACAAACATTTAAAATATTTTATCACCACATAATCCGATTAAATTAATTAATCTTAAAAAAATAAATATAGGTTGCAGTAAAAACAATTCAAGGTAGATAGGTATTCTTGCCACAAATAATCCAATTGAATTAATTAAGCTTAAAAAGAGAAAATATAAGTGCAGTCAACAAAGAAAGGTAGATAGGTATTATTGCAAGAATTCATGTTTTACGAGAAATTTTTGCCTCAAATATTTCCAAGTTGAGTGGAATAGGTTTAGGAACATGATTAAATATTTGATTTAGGTTCTAATGTTATTATGAAAATTTATTTTTATAATTATATGTATAAATTGATTTAATGATGTTGATTTACCACTTTAAACATAATTTTTTTTCAAAGTACGATATACTTTATAAAATATCTAATTCTATTTTATGTATAGAATTTTGTTTATCTCTTAAAAATTATAAAAAATTAATTGTAAATTAATATCTTACATTTAACCATATAGCTATGTAAACTTCACATCCATAGAGAACAACTGGGGTAGCTAACACTCCAAAAAGAGTTTTCTTGGTTTTCCAGTCCCATAATTTTGCTTTCCTGCATATGTTTTGAGGAAGGTAAGAAGCTCTCCAACCCCCTTCGATTATTTTAGTTGTGAAAAAATATTCCAAGATACTTGTACTCTTCTACTATCTCCAAGGATTGTTTCTCAAATATAAAGCTAACCAGTTGCTTTTTCCGCTTCAAAGATAAGATCATGACTTTGGTTTTGCTAGTGTTTACTTACATCCCAACCTCTTGATAGAAGAGCTCTAAGGCCTTCAAATTCTCTCTCAAACCATGAGCAGATTTTGCAATTAAGATAAGATCCCCAACATACAAAAGTAGTTTCACCACATAACCCGCTAGTTAAATACCCTCTCCACTAGTGTTGTTTAGTCATTCTTCTAGTCTATCAATATATAAACCAAATAGAGTGGGAGAAAGAGGGATCCCCTGCTTGACCCCAATGTCAATACCAAATCATTCTGAAAAGGCCTCTTTAGTTTTGATTTTAGCACTAATTTTCGCATAAATTTTATGGACAACAACACTATATTCATTTGGGATTCCAACCTCTTCCATTCTTCTCCAAAGCTTATCCCTAGGAACAGTGTCAAAATATTTTTTGAAATCAACAAAGCAACAAAAGGCTTCCCCACCCTGAATGTCTCATACCTTTTCGATGAAGTGCCTAAGAGTGATGCAATGATCAATTGTAGAGTGTCTTGGCCTAAAATTGACTTGTTCTTTTGCTCTTTTGCCATCTTTTTCTATCCAATTGCTAATTCTGTGCTCCATCATGCTCCCAAACAATTTTCCAAGAAGAGGATTAGAGGGATTATTGATGTCTCCGCTTTTGTAAAGAGGGATGGCAACAAGTATTCTTCATTCAACTGAAACTTGCCTTGCGTGATGTTGTTGAAGATCTTTTTGATGATTCAAGCCAAGATCTCAACACCTTATTTTAAAAATTATGCATATAACCTCTCAATGTTTTGATTTATACCACTTACTAAATTTTTTATATTACGCTTGACATCCTCCATTAAAAATAACACCATAATATTATAAGAATATTTTTCTCTTATTTTCTTTCATAATTTTTTTTACATATTCCAACCAATATGAATCCTTTAGAATTATTTAACAACAACAACAACAACACTTTTTGAAGTCATGTGATTGGAATTCTTTAATTGAAATATTACTTAGTTTTCTCAAAAAAATAAATAAATAAAAAACAAAAAATATGAATCCTTTACAATTATGTTTTCTCGAGGAAAATATTTCTGGAAATATTCCAACCAAAAAAATTTGAGGACACTAAGGAGAGACATCATGGTACATGTGATTAAAATTGCATCTTCTAATTCAGTACAATCATGGAGATATAATATGTGGCAATTAGGAGTTGTGAAGGGTCTTGAAATCAGTCTTGAATAAGTCATCTTAGTAGCTTCAATCTAACCTTTTAAGAGAAGTTTTCAAAGTGTGAATTTTTCAAAGATTCGACGAAACATAATGAGGTACCTCAAGTAAAACTTCATAACCATATTTGAAAATTTTTACATGTAGCATGCTAGACAATTTCACTCTCAAGAAGAATACCCAAATCAACAAGTTTTGGTAATGTTACCATAACTTTCACTTGGTAGATCATATTTTTATTAGACCAATGGGATTTAAAAGAAGACATATCACAATAATCCAAGTCAATCTTTTAATCTCAAAAGATATGAAATTGTAGAGATACACCAGAAGAAAGGTTGAGTAGAATAATAGACTACATAGCACAATTTTAAAAGACCTCAAATAAAAAGCAATGGCACTATATAAATTCAATCAAGAAGAAGATAAGGATGAAATCAATCCTAAGGAATGGTCTTCAAGAAGAAGACGTTATCAAGACATCCTCTAAGACAAGGTATGGACACTATGAATATGTAGTAGTGTCATTTGGATTGATAAATGCACTAGTTGCTTTTATGTTCTTGATGAATGGAATTTTCAAACTATTTGGATAAGTTTTGTTGGGTGTGGAGGTTGATTATCTTCCTAATTTATAGGTATTGTTTCAGCCAGGTGTATACCCTAGGAAGACTATACACCCCTCCACACGGGGGGGTTGCGGGGGGACTATCCCCCTTGGCTGGGGGGTCCAGGGGATTGCGGGCCCCTAGCAGGGGTTATGGGGCAACACCCCCAAAGCTAAAAATAGATTGAAAATTGCCTTGTAAATTCATAGTCAATCTAGGTTGTTTATTAGGCAGATGATTTGATGGTAGAAGTTATGTTAATTTAGGGTTTTTTTCCCTAGAAGGAAACCCTTGGTTTATATGGGGAATTGTATTTCGATTTTGTATTATGATTTTGAGCGAGAAAGAGAGAGGAGATTGTGTGAGAGAGAAGAAGAAATTACAACAAATCTTTTGTAGGTTGTATCTCTTCATTTTACTGGATAATATAAAAGGAAGGACTGGATGTTTCTCTATGGACCATGTATATTTGTGTCTCTATTGTTTGTTTGTTTCTGTATTTGTGTTTCCACAATATTTTATGTATTTTATTGCTCCAATTAATTAATTTCTAACAACTAGTATCAGAGTTGAAGGTCTATTTGGTTGATAAACACACAAGAGACAATGGTTCCTGTTTCAAGTGGGGGCAATGGTGGAAGATGGTAGGTTTAGGGTTGAGAAATTTAATGGCCAAAATACCAGCTATGGAAGATGTAGATGGAATATTATCTACATCAAAAATATTTATACGTATTATTAAGCGTAAAATCAAAGAAGTCAATGAGTATGATGGACAAAGAATAGGATCTTCTCGACAGAAAGGCACTAGGAACAATACGGTTGTGTATGGTAGCATTGGTGGCTTTCAACATTTCAAAGGAAATGAAAACAAAAGGTTTAATGGTGAAATTGGACAAACTAAATGAAAAACCCTTGGCCTCAAATAAGGTATTTCTTATGAAGTATCTATTTAATATGAAGATGTCATAAGGTAGATTTGTTGCTAATAATTTAAATGAATTTAACATGGTTACCAGTAAGTTAAGTTTTGTAGGGATAAATTTTGATGATGAAGTTAGGGCCTTGTTGTTTATGTGCTCATTTCCAGAAATTTGGAATGGATTCGTTATGTATTACAAACTCTGTCTCTAGTTCTAGTACTCTAAAGTTTGATGATGTTATTGGTGCTATCCTCAGTGAGGAAATGTGATAGAAAATCTCTAATGAGACATTAGGTAATGCTTTGACTGTGGAGACTAGGGGAAGAAAAATGGAAAGAGGAAGAAGCCTACAAAATCACAATAAGTCAAGAAAAGACATATTCAAATCTAGATTAGGGATAGTGTGTTGGAAACGTGGGAAGAAAGGACACCTGAAGAAATACTATAAATATCAGAAGGGAAAATAAGGAGATGGGCAATAGGAGAGCAATCATGAAGCGAATGTGACAAGTGATGTGTTGCAAGATGATTGGATTCTTTCATTAGATAATATTATTGATGTCTAGATGGTATATGCAAGGGATTCATTCCATGCTACATCTAATAGGAAACATCTTCATGACAATGTTCAAGGAGATTTTGGACATGTTCATTTGGGTGATGATAAACCCTGTAAAATTATTGGAATGGGTAAAGTACTCATAAAACAATAGAATGGAAACCAATGGATATTAAAAGAGGTAAGGCATGTTCCAAATCTAAAGAAAAATCTAATTTAAAAAAAGAAGTTGGAAGGTGAAGGTTGTGTAACTACATTTACAGACAAAACCTTTGTTATGAAACCAGCTCACAAAAAGATAGAAAAGATAGATCAACGCCTTAGAATTCAGCCTCTTCGAGGGGGAAAACACCTTTACATTACACAAATGAACAATTCTTTGATGATTCAAATGACAAAACCTCCTTTCTATATATAGGAGTCTAAGGGGTCACAATATAACCAAGCTAACCTAACAATAATAATATAAGGGCACAAAAATAACAATAGAGGGATTCTATGGGGCAGAATAATAATAATATGGGGACAATAGGAGCATAACAATATTAATAAGGGATAGAATGACAATAATAATGGGGGAATCACTAGTATTATAGGGACCGAACGTGCCCCTGTCCTTCAAAAAAGTGTTGTCCTCAATGCTTGAGTAGTTCTGGATGCTTCTGTATAAAATTCTCATCCTCCCATGTGGAATCTTCACCAGATAAGTTCTTCCACTTTATGAGATACTCCAAAATTGATCGATTTCATAGCTGTCGAGTTCTTGTTTCTGTGACTGCTTCCTTTTC
>APFE030719937.1:39189-56544 GCA_000404065.3 Pinus taeda
CTTCTTTTGAAATTTCTTGTTCCTTTTCTTCCTCCTCTTCACAATCTATGTAGAATAATTTCTTCTCAGCACACTTATGACCCTTAGTGTATTTTGTATCACAACTGTAACACAGTTCTTTTGCTCTTTTTTGTTCCAATTGTTTTGGTGTCAACCTTGTAGGTAGTGGAAGGCTAGGGGCAACAACACTTCCATCTTTATAGTTGTGAGTGGTAGGATTCCTGGTTGCCATAATTTTGCTTTCCATTTTTCTTGCTAACCTGAATTCCTTCTTCAATGAATCAGGTTACCAAAGGTGAACCTCATATTGGATATTATCCTTTAAAGTCCCTGTTAGCTCTGCTACATACTGCAACATTTGGAGGACCAAATACTAGCTTGGCCGTGTGTTTTTGCAAAAAGGGGAGCTCGCATCAGTTTGTTTCCTTCTTCTCCTTCATTTTCCTTATACTCTCATAGCCCTTGGAAGGTCGGAAATACACTATCAGGAGGCTAAAAAACTCTAAAACCATGAAAAAACCACAGACACGGGCTTAGTCAATGGTTTCATGGTAGTTGTTAGATTTGGCCAATCAACAGTCTAGATCTAGTCGGTGGATCTCTATCGGTGTTCGCAATGGACCGCTTGACATGCTGAAGCGCCCGCTTGACATGCTGAAGCGCCCGCTTTCGAAGTGTCGATGTGATAATAGCTGTTGGACCCGATATGACTCACCACTCCCATGCATAAATTTTCAAGTCTGCTTTCCGCCTTCGATAGTGTATTTTCCATTTTTCATAGTTCTCCCCTCTCGTTAACCTCTGCTTATTTCCTCCACCATTCGATCATATGCCACACAATCCAACGTCATTTTCTTTCACCGTTGCCGAAACTTACGCGCACTTTAACTCGCGATAAAGCGGTTTTCAACTCTCCCTTGCCGCCACGGATCATGCGATAAGTGTGATCACGAGCCCATGTATGAATACTGCGGCAAGCTCTAAAGCGGTGCGATCAACAATGCCAACCGCTCAAAACTGTTTTCCCTGGTCGTTAAGTTCTATGTATCTTCCGCCCCCGATAACTATTGGATCTATCCGCCCAAGATCCAACGGCTCAGGACTGTTGTTCCCACTTCTTCCTAATGTCTCCCACCAATAGATCTTCGTTGTCCATCCATGTGATCCAATGGCTGATATTTGTTCCCGTCTTGCCCATTCATTTGCCATGCAGCCTTCACATCCATAGCATGTCCTGTGCGCCTGAGGGAAGAAGGAGGCCAGTATCCAGCATTCTGCGCAGTTAATCCTAAACCACCGCATTCCAGAAACAGAGTGGCTGAGAAGAAAAGGACCAGCCTCGAGCAGTTAAATGCATTTATCAGTTATGGCGCTTGTTTCATATTACACTCCACCTATTCAGGAAGGATCACCGAGCACCAGAGAACATCAAATCTATTCATGGAAACAAGCAGATTGCAGCAGAGACTCCATCAGAAGAGTTAAAGCGGTTAGTGGTCCATTATGACGCCTCCATGCATAGAACAACAGAATATATTTGTAAAGAAACTCTATATATACCCAGAAAATAGATGTAATGAGGGTTGATGGTTGTTATTTTGATGTAAGGTTCAACTTCTGGAGACTGTAACTACTTTGATACTTTCAGCGTCTGGTCTTCATTTTCAGCTAATACAAGCTTATTTTGTTGTTAATTTCTCACTTTCCATTTCTACTCAGTTCTAGGTTGTGCCTGTTATGCATTTTTTTATGTACTCTTGATGTTTAGCATTAGAGGGGCTGTCATCCCACCTCTGTGTTAGAATCCTGTATGTATCATTGAATATGTTATGCAAGTTTTTGTTTACTTAGTGCCAGAGAGTTTTCATCCTGTCTGTGCATTAGGAAATAGATTTGTAGATATCTTTACTGGTTGCAGCTGGCCATCATAGAGTTCTGTGCATCTGCTGGTGTGGTTAGTATTCTCCATACTCAGCTAATCCTCAAACTGTGAGTAATTGGTGGTCTAAAGCCTTGTAGTCTGGGGGTGTTCACCCATGTCTAGAGTTAAGCATAGTAGAAGTGGTTATCTGGCTTGAACAAGCATCATTCCTTCCATTCATCCATTTCCAACACTAAGTTGAGTTTGTAATGTTCTCGAGCATCTCCGAGATAAAAGCTAGGAGAGTTTCTTGGGGTGATAACATTAATTGGCGTCGTTGCCGGGGAGAGGAGATTGAAGCTCAGCTTCCATGGGAGACGACACAGTTCCAGATTTTGATGATAGACAAAGTCTGGACACATTTCTAGTTGTAATCATCTATCTGGTGACTCCACTGGAGGAAGACCAACCTTTGGCGACTCCACATTGCAGTTCTGGCTCAGTTTGTGAGGCATACTCGAAGAAATCCTCACAAATCACCAGCTGATCCAGTGCCTGACCCTGAGAATATTGTCAAGTCAAAGAAAACATCACAGAAAGGAGCATCAGGATTAGGTAAGCCCGAGAAATCTTATGTATCTCTGCAAGAGAAGGTTTTAGTTGAGAATACACAGTTTGAAGAGGTAGAACCTAGTATTGCTAGTGAAGAATCAGCTTTAGAGATTCATAAAGCTCCTTGTCCAGTTATTTCCCCTTTGGATCTCAGTCCAAAGAAAGCCTTCCATACAATCCATCACATTACCTTGTCTCTGTCATCTATTTCATTGTTCCCTACCATTCAATATGCCAGTATCCTTCCACCTACCCCAGTCATGGCAGGTTAGCAAGCTCCCACAAAGATGGAAAGAATTGTTGCTGCTAGATATGGACCTTTGGTCTTGCTTGTTCCTCTGAATCCCATGACTGCAGGAGAATATCAGAAATATATGCCCAAGTTCACTGGCACAGAGGGAGTAAGAGCTAAATAACACCTTGAATCTTTTTACTGTTATGCTGATAACTTAGACGTTAGTGAAAATGATGTGTGGATGAGAGTATTTGTCCAGATCCTTGATGGAGAGGCTAGAAAGTGGTTCAGAGAGTTGACCCCTAGGTCCATTGCTGACATTAAAGCTTTAGATGATGCATTTTTGAAGCAATGGGGAGATAAGAAGGACCTGCTATATTATCATACTGAGTTTGGAAACCTGAAGAGAGAAACTGGGGAATCTTTGCCTGATTTTAATAAAAGATTCAATCGTATGTATAGTAAGATACCTGCAGAAGTAAAGCCAACCCCCACCTCGGCCAAACTCACTTATGCCAATGCTTTTGAATCTGGTTTCTGCCTGTTATTGAGAGAAAGAAGATGTGCCACTCTAGCTGATATGCAAGATGTAGCTCTAGAGGTAGAATCTAATATTATGGTTGCATAAAAGCTTAAAAGTCATGCTGACACAAGGAGGTAGAGAGGTGAGGCTTCTTCTTCCTTTGCTTCATCTTCACGGCCTAAATTAGATAAGATGACTAGAATGATAGAGTCATTAGCTGTTGATATATCTAAGCTGAAGGTTGAGCAGAACTCAGGAAAAGAAAGAACTCAAGGCACATTTCCTCCAAGAAACCCAAATCCATTGAGAAGAGTAAATGAACAATTGCAAATCAGTCAGAGGGGTAAAGAAACAAATGAAGATCAAAAGGTTAAATCTCCTTTCCAGAATGTAGTCATGGAGGAGGAACAGTTCGAAGAAGAGGATGAAATTCATTGCATGGAAGATAAAGACAGTGTTGCATTTTTTACATTGGTTGCATATGAAGAATCGTTGTTGTAGGACCAAGATAGTCTTGAGTGGGTCAGAGAGGTTGTTCTACAAACTGAGTAGCAAAGAAATAATCTGAGGTCAAATGCAAACAATGCCAAGGATAATCCTTCCTAAAAAGTTGTTGTCCAAACTAAGTCACTGAATGCCAGGCAGAAAAGAACAGCAGCCGACCCACTCATCCTCAAAGCAATATCTCAAGAGGTAAGAGGTCCTGACAAGTCCCCTTCCCCTTTCAGATTTGAAGCAGAAGTCCAGAAGTTAAAAATATCTGTGCCTCTGTTAGAACTTGTAAAGAGTGAAGTGTTTAGAAAGCCTATCCTTGAAGCCCTTGCGCTGAAAGCCATACAAACCTCCACTGACTCTGTCAACTTACAAGATGATAATCCTACAGTGATGCTTAGCCCAATGACTGAACTCGTTGATGATAATTCTCCATCGTTTTATGTCTCCTTGACCATTCATGACAAAATCCTCCACAATTGCCTGCTAGACGCAGAGGCTAGCCACAATCTGATGCCAAAAGCTGTCATGGAGGAGTTAGGCCTTGATATCACCAGATCATATCATGATTTATTCTCATTTGATTCAAGGAAAGTAAAATGCCTAGGATTGATCAAAGACCTAGCCATTACCCTAACTCAGCTGCCCATGAAGAGCATAGTGATGGACATTGTGGTAGCAAATGTCCCTCCCAAGTTTGGCATGGTATTGTCCAGAGGGTGGATAAAGAGACTAGGTGGGACATTACAAAATGATCTATCTTATGCCACTGTCCTATTTTTTGGAGGAGAAAGCAGGAGATTGTACAGAGAAGCACAGTTGGCATACATCATCAGTGATGAGAAAAACCCTTCCAATCATCCCATTTATGTTGTGGAAACTGATTTTGGAGCATGTATACTCCAAATAGAAGAATCTTAGAAGGCCTCAATGCAAATTAAGAAACCAACAAATCAGGTTGAGGAAGAGCAAGGAAGTCAGGTTTGGGAGATGTTCTTTGATGGAGCATGTTCCAGGGAGACTGCAAGAGCAGGGGTGGTGCTGGTATCTCCAAAACAAGAAAGCACACAACTATCTTTTAAGCTGGCCTTCCAAGTCACAAACAATATAGCAGAGTATGAAGCTCTGATATTGGGCCTTAACGCATCAAAAGATAGAGGAATCAGGGACAGAAAGGTGTTTGGAGATGCTGATCTTATCATTCAGCAAGTAAACAAAACATTTCAAGCAAAGCACCCAAGGCTGAAAGCATACAGAGATGAGCTATGGAGACTCAAAGATTATTTTGATAATTTTTGTATCTCATATATCACTAGAGCCAAAAATCAGCGTGTTGATTCCCTCACTGTGTCTGCTAGCATGTTTATCCCTCCCATGCCTCCCAAACTAGTTTATGAAGTCCAAATGAAATATAGACCATCCTTGCCTAATAATGTCTAGCATTGGAACATTTTTGAAGATGACGATGAAGTGAATAGGTTCCTGCAAGTCATTTATGGATTTTCTGAAATGCAAATTGACCAAGAGAATGAAGCCTTGGAAGATAATCCCCAATCACAGCTTAGAAATAAAATTGGCAAAGATAACATTGTCCAACTGCCCAACAATCATATTCCAAAGGGTTTAATTCCTCTAGAAAGACTGTTTGACCAGAATGACGTGCCCTATAAAGATACCCAAAATGAAGATCAGGCTGCAGTTTGTAAGCATGATATAGGGAGTCCAGGTTAGCCAAGATATATAAATCTATTTGCCCATCTGTCTACTAACCAAAGTTTAGAATACTGCAATTTAATGAAGAAATTTGCAGACGTCTTTGCCTGGGAATATAGCGACCTAAAAACATGTGATAAGAAGATTATCCAGCATAAAATCCCTTTAGAGAAAGACACCATCCCTTTCAAGTAGAAGCTAAGACCAATAAACCCCTTGCTCCTTCCTCTAATCGAAAAAGAAATAAAGAAGCTATTGGCTGCCAAAATCATAGTCCCTCTCAGATATTCCAAGTGGGTAGCCAATCTAGTAGTGGTGAGGAAGAAAAGTGGAGAGATCAAACTCTGTGTTGATTTCAGAAACTTAAACAAATGCTCCAAGAAAGGCAATTACCCTCTACCCAAGATCGAGCATTTGCTGCAAAATGTCTCAGGAGCCAAAGTGATCTCGTTCCTGGATGGATTTTCTGGGTATAATCAGGTTGTTGTGCATCCAGATGATCAAGAAAATACTGCATTCACCACTCCTTAGGGAACTTTTATGTATTCCAATATGCCTTTTGGGTTGATGAATGCTGGAGCCACCTTTCAGAGAGCTATGGATATAACATTTGTGGGAGAGAAGGATAAATTTTTTCTTATCTACCTTGATGATATAACTATATACTCCAACAATCATCAAGACCATTTACAACATTTGAGGAAATTGTTCCTGAAGTGTAGAAGGTTTGGGATTTCAGTCAATCCTAAAAAGTCACAGTTTGCTTTAGAAGAAGGCAAGCTGTTGGGACACATTGTTTCTACTGCAGGTGTCTGATTTGACCCAGAAAGAGTAAAAGCAATACAAACCTTGTCTATCCCAAGATCAAAGAAGGACATTCAGTCCTTTCTGGGCAGGATAAATTTTGTAAGGAGGTTTATCCCCAATTTTGCAGAATTAGTGAAGCATATTACCTCCATGTTGAAGAAGGGATCAGAGATCAAATGGACTGATCTAGCAAGAAAATCTTTTGATTCCATTAAAAAAGCTATTATGGAGGCTCCCACTTTAATCAGTCCATATTACAACAAACAATTCCATATATTTTCTTTTGCCTCTAATGACACCCTTACAACAGTTTTATTGTAAGTAGATGAAGAAGGCTTAGAGCATCCGGTGGCATTTTTCAGAAAAACATTAAGGGATGTTGAGCTAAGGTATGATATTATTGAGAAACAAGAGTATGCTCTTATCAAGTCTTTGAAAGCTTTCAGAGGTTATATTCTGCATTCCAAGATAATTGCATATGTACCCTTTGCTGCAATAAAAGATGTCTTAACACAACCTGATGCTGATGGAAGAAGGGCTAAATATAGAACTGAAGCCCACCAAGCTTGTCAGAGGTCAGGGTCTTGCCAGACTGTTAGCCGAAGAAAATTGCAAAACATTGGACATGAATCTCATAAGCACAAATTCAGAAAATGGTCAAACAGAAGAAGAAGAAGCAGCCGAACCAGGAGAAAAGAAATCGGTGGTAGAAAATCTAGCTTCTTTTGATTGGTACTCTGCAATAGCTAATTTCTTGCTGAAGCTAGAAATCCCTCTAGGCCTTACTCAAAGTCAGGCCATAACTATTAAACTCAAGGTAGCAAAATATTAAATCCATGAAAATCTGCTCTATTGGAGGGACCCATCTGGAATGCTTTTGAGGTGTCTGGACAAAGAGCAATCAATGGAGGTTATGCAACAATTTCATTCCAGCATGTGTGGAGGACACCATTATTGGAAAACTACAGCCCACAAGATCCTCAGAGCTGGTTACTATTGGCCCACCTTATTTTCTAATGCCTTTTCATTTGTTAAATCTTGTGACAGGTGCCAAAGATTTGAAGGGAAACAACAGTTGAAGTCCCTACCCTTAAAATCAATACATGCAAAAGGACCTTTTCAGTAGTGGGACTTGGATTTCATTGGAGAAATCAATCCACATTCCAGTGGCTAGCACAAATGGGTATTAGTACCCACTGATTATTTTACTAAGTGGATTGAAGCAATCCCTACCAGAAAGGCTGATCATAATGTGGTCATGAATTTTTTGACAGAGCATATCTTTACCAGATTTGGTTGTACACATAAATTAGTCACGGACAATGCAACAGCCTTTAGGGAAAAAGAATTGGTGGATATGTGTGATTCAATGGGTGTTAAATTGGTTCATTCCACCTCATATTATCCTCAAGGCAATGGTCTAGCAGAATCTTCAAATAAAATTCTGATAAGGATAATTAAAAAGCTTTTGGAGGACAACAAAAAGAATTGGGATTCTAAGCTCAAGTATGCACTGTGGGCTGACAGAGTGACCATTAAGAAATCTATAGGGAATTCTCCATTTAGGCTGGTGTATGGCACCGAGGTTGTTTTCCTGATTCAGTTAACTCTCCCTGTGGAAAATTTCCTGCAGGAAGAACAGAACGATGAAGAAGACATGGCAAAGAGGATTACTGATTTAGCAGAGGTACACAAAATCAGAGAACAGCTGGTTGAAAGGGCTGCAGCACGTCAGAGAAAGATCAAAGAAGCTTTTGACAAGAGGACAAAATCATATAATTTTCAAGTTGGAGACTTGGTTCTGAAGTGGGATGCACTGAAAGAAAAGAAAGGCAACCATGGGAAGTTTGATGCATTCTGGATAGGGCCTTTTATCATTTCTCAGCTTCAAGGGAACAACACCTTCATACTGAAAAGTATGAGAGCAGAAGCAATTTTTGATGGCCCAGTCAATGGGCATTTTCTAAAAATTTATGTGGTTTAAGGTCTTTTGGCCTTAAAGTTGTAAATATTTTGTTTTATCAGTTTAGTGTAAGAAAAGTAGACTCCGTGCCCAATGGAACACTAGGAAATTTTGCTAATTTGTTTTTCATAAGAAAGGAATTGATCTGCAGGTTCTTGAGACCTCACAGGGAGGATCTCATCCCCAGAAGGAGCTAGTGTTAGCTTTGCTACATACTTCAACATTTGGAGGACCAAATACTAGCTTGGCCGTGTGTTTTTGCAAAAAGGGGAGCTCGCAACAGTTCGTTTCCTTCTTCTCCTTCATTTTCCTTATACTCTCATAGCCTTTGGAAGGTCAGAAATACACTATCGGGAGGCTAAAACACTCTAAAACCATAGGCACAGGCTTAATCAATGGTTGCATGGCAGCCGTTAGATCTGGCCGATCAACGGTCCAGATCTAGTTGGCGAATCGCTATCGGTGATCGCAATGGACCGCTTGACATGCTGAAGCACTCGCTTCCGAAGTGTCAATGCAATAATAGCTGCCAGACCCGATATGACTCACCGCTCCCGTGCATAAAATTTCAAGTCCGCTTTCCGTGTCCGATAGTGTATTTGCCCTTTTTCATAGTTCTCCCCACTCGTTAACCTCCACTTATTTCCTTCATTGTTCGATCATCTGCCTCATGATCCAATGTCATTCGCTTTCCCCACTGTCAAAACATACCCGCTCTTTAACTCGCGATAAAGCAGTTTTCAACTGTTCCCTGCCACCACGCATTATGCGATAAGTGTGATCGCGAGCCCATGTACGAATACCGCCGCAGGCTCTAAAGTGGTGCCATTAACACCGCCCACCACTCAAAACCATTTTCCCCTGCCGTTAAGCTTCATGTACCTTCCGCCCCCGATAACCGTTAGATCTATCCGCCCAAGATCAAATGGCTCAGGAATATTGTTCCTGCTTCTTCCTAATGTCTCCCACCGATAGATCTCCGCCATCCATCCATGTGATCCAACGGCTGATATTTGTTCCCGTCTTGCCCATTCATCCGCCGTGTAGCCTTCACGTCCATAGCCTGTCCTGTGCACCGAAGGAAGAAGGAGGACAGTATCCAGCACTCTACGCAGTTAATCCTCAACCACCGCATTCAAGAAACAAAGTGGCCGAGAAGAAAAGGACTAGCCTCGAGTAGTTAAATGCATTTATCAGTTATGGCGCTTGTTTCATATTACACTCCACCTGTTCAGGAAGGATCACCAAGCACCAGAGAACGCCAAATCCATCCATGGAAATAAGCAGATTGCAGTAGAGACTCCATCAGAAGAGTTAAAGCAGTTGGTGGTTCATTATGACCCCTCCATGCATAGAAAAACAAAATATCTTTGTAAAAAAACTCTATATATACCCAGAAAATAGATGTAATCATGGTTGATGGTTGTTATTTTGATGTAAGGTTCAACTTCTGGAGACTGTAACTACTTTGATACTTGTAGTGTCTGGTCTTCATTTTCAGCTAATACAAGCTTCTTTTGCTGTTAATTGCTCACTTTCCATTTCTACTCTGTTCTAGGTTGTGCCTGTTATGCATTTTTTCATGTACTCTTGATGTTTAGCATTATAGGGGCTATCATCCCACCTCTGTGTTAGAATCCTATATGTATCATTGAATATGTTATGCAGGTTTCTATTTACTTAGTGCCAGAGAGCTGTCATCCTGTCTATCCATTCGGAAATATATTTGCAAACCTCTTTACTGGTTGCAGCCGGCCATCACAGGGTCCTGTGAATCTGCTGGTGTGGTTAGTATTCTCCATACTCACCTAATCCTCAAACTGTGAGTAATTGGTGGTCTAAAGCCTTGTAGTCTGGGGTTGTTCACCCATGTTTGGAGTTAAGCATAGTAGAAGTGGTTATCTGGCTTGAACAAGCATCATTCCTTCCATTCATCCATTTCCAACACGAAGTTGAGTTTGTAATGTTCCTGAGCATCTCCGAGATACAACCTAGGAGAGTTTCTTGGGGTGATAATAGTCCCTATGAACACAACAATCCTATGCTCCTTTGGAATATCTTTTACCCTTATGTTCAATTTTTTGAAGTCCTCAATGTGCTCCATCATTGAACCCTTTTGTTTGAGATTTATCAATTGGCTAAAAAAAGTGTTTCTTTTGTATCCTCATAATGTGTCGTCATTTCTTCTATATAAATTGCTCAAGTGACAATTTGTTTACAAGAGAAAAGCCATCGATACCATATAAATTGATTTGGTTCCAAATATAAAGTTGCAATACGTACCTTTTGTGTGTTTTGCACATTATGGAGATCGAAAAATTGCTCCATCTGTAATATCCATGTTCCGGGATCCCTGCCATCAAACTTCCTCATATCGATCTTTGGAACATGGTGATTCTTCGATCCAACGTTAGAGTCTATGAAATCATGATTAACATTTATTTATTTTTCACCATAAGTTTCCTTTACTACCCTTTCGTTATTAGTAAGCATTTCTTGTATAAACTTTGTCAAGTCTGTCTTCAAATCTTCCATGTTTGTCTTCAAATCTGTCTTCAAATCTATCTTCAAATCGTCCATCTTAGCTTCCACATCATTCATATTAGCTTCTACGCCTTTCTTTAAACCATCCATCTTAGCCTCCATGCCTTTTTGTAAACCATTCATCTTAGCTTCTATATCTTTCTTTAAACCATTCATATTAGATTCTATTACTTTTTGTGCGTGACATTTGTTGCACTTCGTCTCGTAATTTTAATATATCATGTTGCATTTCTTCCTCTTCTTCATGAGTCATGATAGAGCTTTTATGTTGCTTACTAGGTGTTTCCATTTTCTTTCTTCAAGGCATCAATTACCGATAATTATTCTTCACTATGCCCTTTGAAAACCTTCAAACTAATTTTTCAAACCAAGCTTATGCAAAAATTAAAAAATAAAAATATACACACTTTTTTTTTCACTTTGTACAAGCTTGATATTGCATCTGATGTATCTCTATAATTTCAGATCTTCCAGTTCTAAAATTGTGACCTATAGTAGCCCTCTGCGTCCTCTTTCCAATGCCACCAGTTTGATCGAATTTAGATTCTCCAAGAAAGAGTTATACACAATCTCCCAAGATGACTTGATTATATACCTTTTCAGAAGAGAAAACTTGTATGAAGTGCCACGTGTCACTGTTTTGACATTAGGATCTAAAAAATATACACAGGAAACTAAAGTCTGTCTGCTTTCTATACCTTCTTATGAAATTTCAATCTGATGCTCAAAACAAAATTTATGATGATTTTCCCCAGGTCACCTGTTTGGAATGTAATTTGGGAGTCTGCAAAATGGCCAACTTCCTCAGATCATATCTTCGCAAATATAGTGTGAAAAGCTCTAAAATTCAGACCCAAGGTTCAGAATGATTTCAACCCAAATGGGTTTTTTTTAGTGTTTGAAATGTTTCAAAAAAAAAAGTTATAGCGCAAATTCAAGGATGACTTGTTTGGAGCAGTGAAACCCTAGAATCCAAAGCTCTGATACCAAATGCTATGAAATCAGCTCACAAAAAGATAGAAAAGATAGATCAACGCCTTAGAATATAGCCTCTTCGAGGGGGAAACCTCCTTTACATTACACAAATGAACAATTCTTTGATGATTCAAATGAAAAAACCTCCTTTCTATATAGGAGTCTAAGGGGTCACAATATAACCAAGCCGACCTAACAATAATAATATAAAGGCACAAAAATAACAATAGAGGGATTCTATGGGGCAGAATAATAATAATATGGGGACAATAGGAGCACAACAATATTAATAAGGGATACAACAACAATAGTAATGGGGGAATCACTAGTATTATAGGGACCTAACAACCCGAAAGGTCACTAAAGGATCCCTTGTAATAGAAAAAGGAGAAAAGGTTGGTACCTTGTATTTATGCAATGATATTTCTAATTTTTCTAATGCTTTAACCTCCACAGGAGAAGATACAACATTATGGCAGTACAAGCTCAAGCACATGAGTGAGAAAGGGATGTAGATTCTTCACTCAAGAAATTTGTTGTCAGGTTTAAAGCATGTTGATTTGAATTTCTGTGAAATTTGTGTTTATGGAAAACAAAAGAGAGTCAGATTTATCAGAGTTGGGAAGAAAAAGAAGAGCTAAAAATTAAAGCTTGTGGATACAGATGTGTGGGGACCTACACAGGTATCATATCTTTATGGATAATTTTATCCTTTTTTAATGATGATGAAACTAGAAAAACCTAGATTTATTGTATTTGAAATAAATCAGATGTATTTTATACTTTCAAGAAATGGAAATCTTTGGTTGATAATGAGACAAGAAAGAAGTTGAAGTGTCTCAGATTAGATAATGGAGGTGAATATTGCAACATGTGTTTTATAATTATTATTTAGAACATATAATTTGTAGAGAGAAGACAGTTCTAGGAACACCACAAGAAAATGGTGTGTCAGAAAGGATGAACAAGACAAACATGGAGTGTGCAAGGGGTATGAGATTGCATGCAAGGTTACCTTTACAATTTTGGGTAGATGTTTTAGATATTATTATTTGTCTAATAAACATAGGGCCTTCAATTTCCTTGGATGGTGGTATTCTTGAGGAGGCATGGGCAAGTAAACAAATAAACTACTCATTTCTAAAGACTTTCGGTTGTGAAGCATTTGTCCACATTAATAAATAAAATAGAACAAAGCTGGAGGAAAAATAAAAGAAATGAACCTTTATTGGATATGGTGTTAATGATTTTGGTTATCGCTTATATGATTATTAAAAACACAAAATCATTAGGAGTAGAGATGTCATATTCTATGAAAATGTCTTATATAAGGATTAGATGTAGGAAAAGGAAAATAAAGAATACACAGTCTTTGATGAGATCACAGAAAAAGTAAAGGTGCCTGGAAATCATAATGATTAGTAGACACAACAACAACAAGCACATGAAGCACCTGAAAGTGGTGTTAGAAGACCTACCAGAATAAGTAGACCCCCTAAATGATACTCTCCTTCATTATATCATGTATTGTTGAATGATTCTGGTGAACCAGAAATATATGAAGAAGCAATGCAGGTAGAAACCATGAAGAAGTGGGAGCAAGCCATGGAAGAACAGATGGACTCCTTGATGCTTAACCAGACTTGGGACTTAGTCAAGTTTCCTGCAAGTAAAACAACATTGCAAAATAAATGGGTTTACATGTTGAAGGAAGAAGATGGAGGTAAACATAGGTATAAGGCTATACTTGTGGTGAACAGTTTTACGCAAAAGAAAGGTATAGACTTTGATTAAAATTTTTCTCCTATTGTTAAAATGACTTCAACCATAACTATTTTAAGTCTAATGGTAGCATAAGATTTGCATCTTGAGTAGTTGTATGTAAAGCCATCCTTTCTCCATGGAGATTTGAAGGAAGAAATGTATATGCAGTAGCCACAATGGTATGAGGTCAAAGGGAAGGAGAAATTAGTGTGCAAATTGAAGAAGAGCTTGTATGGCCTAAAACAGGCTCCAAGGCAATGGTAACTAAAATTTGATAAGTTTATGTATGAACAAAGTTATACTATATGTCATTTTGATCACTGTGGTTATCTATTGGAACAAAATGATGGCAACTATATTATATTTCTATTGTATGTAGATGACATGCTTGTTGCAAGGTCTAACATGCAAGAAATAAATGTGCTCAAAGGAAAATTGGTTAATTCATTTGGAATGAAGAATTTGGGTGTTGCAAAACCAATCCTTGGTATGAGAATAACTAGAGACAAGAAAAATTGAAAATTAGCATTGTCTCAGAGTGAGTACATAGAAAAGGTGTTGGAAAGATTTAATATGCAGAATGCAAAACCAGTTAGTACACCTTTGGCTAGTCATTTCAAACTAAGCAAGTAAATGTGGCCCAAGGCTTAGGAACAAATGGATTAAATGTGTAAAATTCCATATGCATCAGTAGTTGGAAGCTTAATGTATGCAATGGTTTGCACAAGGCCTGATATTGCACATGCAATGGGAGTTGTAAGTTGGTTTATGAAAAATATAGGAAAAGAACATTGGATGGTAGTGAAGTGGATTCTTAGGTATTTGAGAGGTACCCCAAATCAAGCATTATGTTTTTGAGGTTCAAGCATTGTTCTACAGGGATATGTTGATGCAGATATGGTAGGTGATAGAGATAATGGGAGGAGCACCACAAGGCATGTGTTTAGTATAGGTGGAACAACTATCAGTTGGGTTTCAAATTTGTAAAGCATCATTGCACTTTCAACAACGAAACCAAAGTATGTTGATGCTACAAAGGCTAGTAAAGAAATGATTTGGTTACAAAGGTTTATGGATGAATTGGGAAAGAAATAGGAGATGTGGAGGTTATACAGTGACAACCAGAGTGCCATTCATCTTGCAAAGAACTCAACATTTCATTCCAAGGCTAAACATATTCAATTCAAGTACCATTTCATACGGTCAATCTTGGAAGATGGAAAAGTATACACTAGCCAGAATCATACATATATGTTAACAAAATTTGTAACCAGGGAGAAATTGAGACTCTACTAAGTTTCAATTGGTCTTCAAGTATGATGGTGAAGATGAGAAATAGCTAGGTCTGGTTGAAAATGGAAACAAGAAAATCTTGATTTAATTTTCCCTTGAATGAAATTAGGAGAAAAATTGTAATTCCATGTCACAAGACAACTTTTATGAGTTAACTAAGTTAAATTGACTTAGTTGGGTCAGTTAATTCGAGTTGAGGGTCTAACTTGAATCATGTAGAGTGGTTCATACTTTATTGGAGCTGTAGTTGAGTTTATTTTGAGTTGTAATTAATTAATTCATTTTAATATAGTTAAAGTCAGTTAAACTAGTTCCAACTATTGGAGGAACAAGTAGGAGGTCTAGTAGTGGGGTGAAATTTCAGTGTTCAACTAGTTAAGTGATAATTCAGCCATAAATAACGCATGCATGTTTGATCTACAAGTTACCCAGTTGAGATTGGAGTTCAAGGGCAGTGTGCTATCAGTTGTATAATTTTTCGAGTTGTACAGGTGGTGCATGTAGTCAGAGAAGAGCCTATAGGGATTGCATAGTTCTGGATGAGGAATTTCCTATTTAATAGGGGGTTGATTCCCAAGGAAACAAGAAAGAAAATAGGGACATGGGTAAGCAATAATTTGGTTAAGTATTGACCAGAGCTTGTCTAGCAAGCAGTGAGATATATTATACTTTTGTAGATATTGTTCAGGTTGAATACGAATTATATTTTCTTCTCTATTTTTCTGATCTAATGCAATATATAGATATGAAAGGGTTTTGAGAAGCAAGCTTTCCCCTTAGATAAATCTCTGAGCATATGTGATTAAAGCTTATCTCATGTTTATGTTGTGATTTCTTAATCAATTAATTGTTTTCGTTGATGAGTAGAGTAGATTCAAGTCTTTTGTTTTAGCAAATTACATAAGTAGTTTGAATCTACAAGGAATTTCTACAGGTCCAAAGTGAAAGCATTTTCCAGCAAGTGAAGTAGTGGTGGAGTTGTTATAATCAGTCTCCAACTGAGAGATTTTTGGGTGTGGAGCTTGATTAGCTTATTTATTTAGAGGTCTTGTTTCATCTAGGTGTTTACCCCAGGGAGACTGTACACCCCTCTGTGCAGGGGGACTTGTCCCCTCGCAAGGAGGTCCGAAGGGGACTATCCTCCCCAGCTTAGGGGTCTGGGGGCTATCAGGCCCTCGATAGGGGTTCTTGGGTAACACCCCCAAAGCTAAAAATAGAAGAAAAATAGCCTTGTAAAATGTTGTAATTTCATATTCAATCTGGGTCATTCATTAGGAAGATGATCTCATGATAGATGTTATGTTAATTTAGGGTTTTTTCCCTGGAACAAAACCCCCAGTTTATATGAGGGAATTGTATTGTGACTGCGTATTGTGATTCTAAGAGAGAAAGAGAGAGGAGATTGTGTGAGAGAGAAGAAGAAATTACAATGGATCTGTTGTAGGTTGTATGTCTTCATTTTTTTGGATAATGTAAAAGGAAGGACTAGTTATTTCTCCGTGGACATAGCCTAAACTGGGTGAACCACATATATCTATGTCTATCTTATTTTAAGCATTTTTGTATTTGTGTTTCCATAATATTTTATGTATTTCATTACTCCGGTTAATTAATTTCTAACAAGTTTGTCATTGTCTTCGTAAATGACATACTTATTTATTCTAAATCAAAGGAAAATAATCAACAATACATAAAGATGGTGTTATAAGTGCTAAGAGAGAATACAACTATGCCAAATTTACTAAATGTTATTTTTACCAAAAGTGGATCAAATATTTTAGGCATATCATCTCAAAAGAAGACATAATTTTAGATCCAAAGAAGATTGAAGCAATTAGAAGTTGGCTAGCACCGAAAAATATCATTGAGGTCAAATCATTCATGGGACTTGCTAGTTACTACAACCTATTTATTCAAGGTTTTTCAATTAATATTAATTCGATACATTATTTGTAGTATAAGGAGATAAGTTTTAATTTACCTATAAATGTGAAGCAAGTTTCCAACATTTGAAGGAACAACTTAAAAGTGGTCCAGTATTGAAAATCACTAATTCAAATGAATACTTTGTTGTGTGCATTGATTCCTTGTTAGGGTCCCACCCTAACCCCCTTATTCATGTCATGGGATCACGTCATAGTCAAGAGTCAATAAAGCCCATATTAATATTTGTAAGTGGTTAAACCGCAATTAATGAAGGGACCACAGTTAGTTGCAAATGGGCGGTAATATTAAATAAAGGGTAAATGGGCGGTAGTATTAGATAGATGGTATTAATAAAACCCACGGTATTGACCCGTGGTATTGCATGTATGAGTCATATATAAAGGATAGAGACTCCCTGCGAGGAGCATTGTGTCTTGTTTTGTAATCGAGCTCTGCTCTATTGGAGGTTGCCCCCTCGAAGAGGCCTGTGAACATTTCTCTCTGAGTAATAAAATCATTGCTATTCTGTGTTCTGGGTATATTTTCTTCGCATATTCTGTGTTCTGGGTAATTTTTCTCGCATATTCTCTGTTCGGTATTACTTTGCAGGTTAAGAAGCATAACAAGTGGTATTAGAGCACTTTCCA
>APFE030719937.1:64957-108451 GCA_000404065.3 Pinus taeda
TCTACACACCTTTTTTCACTTTGTAGGAGCTCGATATTGCCTCTGCTGTATCTCTGTACTTTCCAATCATCTAGTTCTGAGTTTGTGACCTATCGTAGCCCTCTGTGTCCTCTTTCCAATTCCACATGTCTGACCCAAATTGGATTCTCCAAGGAAAAGTTATGCGAATTCTCCCACAGTGACTTGATTATAGACCAGTTCAGTAGAGCGAACTTGTATGATGTGCCATGAGTCACTGTTTCAACCTTTGGATCTCAAAAATTCATACAAGACACTACAATCCTTCCTCTTTCTCTACCTTCTTACAAAATTGTAATCTGATCCCCAGAGAGAAAGTTATGACTATTTTCCCCAGGTCACCTGTTTGGAATGTAATTCAGGAGTTTGCAAAAAGACCAAAGTCCTCAGATCACATCTCCACAAATATAGTGCGAAAAGCTCTGAAATTCGGGCCCAAGATTCAGAGTGATGTCTTATCAAATGGGTTTTTTTTTAGACTTCTGAAACATCACAGAAAAATAGTTATAGCGAAAATGCCACGATGACCTGTATGGAGCAGCGAAACCTTAGAATCCAAAGCTTTGATACCAAATGTTATGAAACCAGCTCAAGAAAAGATAGAAAAGATAGATCAACGCCTTAGAATTCAGCCTCTTCGAGGAGGAAACCTCCTTTACATTACATAAATGAACAATTCTTGGATGATTCAAATGGCAAAACCTCCTTTCTATATATAGGAGTCTAAGGAGTCACTATATAATCTAGCCAACCTAACAATAATGATATAAAGCCACAAAAATAATAATAGAGGGATTCTATGGGGCACAGTAATAATAATATGGGGGCAATAGGGGCACAACAATATTAATAAGGGGTATAAATACAATAGTAATGGGGTAATCACTAGTTTTATAGGGACCCAACAGGCAAATTCACAAGAACAAAAAAAATTAGCAATGAAGGAAATACACAATGTCCCTTACACTAGACATCTAGGTTATCAGAAGACCATTACATCCATAAAAATTCAATATTTTTACCATTACATCCGAAAGGTGAAGGCTAAGCATGGGAATCTAGCTATTTTTCTATATCCATTTCCCATTCTTGAGTGGCAATGGGGACAAACACCATCAATGTCATCACTAAATTACCTAGAATAATTACACAACATGACTCAATCATCATGGTGGTGGATAAGTTAACTAGGTATCACTTAAGATAAAACATAACTAGCAGAAATTTATATGAAAGAAGTGCCCAGATTTCATGCACATTTGAAGGTTATTGTGTGAAATATAGATTTTATGTTTACCTCAAATTTTTGGAGGGACCCATTTAAAGGATGGTGCACACGTTTGAATCTTAGTACAACCTATCATCCTCAATCTAATGGGAAGATACATATATTTAATCATATTATTAAATACATGTTCAGACTCTATGTAATGGACCAACCATCCAAATGGGAATAATATCTACACTTAAATAATTTTACTTATAATAATGGGTATCATGACTCATTAAACATGATCCCATTTGAATAATTGTATGGTAAAATATGCAATACACAAATAAGCTGGGATAATCTAGTTGACATACTGATACTCAGGCCAAGATGCTCAAGGAAATTGAGGAACAAATAATAAAAATAAAAAATTATTTGACAATCCAAGATAGACAAAAGAGATGTAGAAAGGGGTGAAGAGCTTAGAGAGTTTCAGGAGGGTAACCATGTATACTTGAATGTGAGAACAAAGAGGAGCTCACTAAGGTTAGGGAGCTACAACGATTTGGCAGCCAAATCGTTTTGGACCTTTGAGATACTTATCATAATAGTGTCTGTGGCATATTAGTTTCCGTTAATTGGATTTATTCATGTGCATAATGTTTTTCATGTTTCATTATTGAAAAACTATATACATGATTCTAACCATGTTATTGAATGGAATATGATTTAGTTGGTTCTTGAAGGGGGATTTTAGGTCAAGCCAATGCATATCTAAGACATGAAAGTTAAGGAGGTATAAATCAAAGCCATAGGGTTGGTAAAGGTCCAATGGAGCTATTACAATTCTGAGGATGCTTTTTGGGAATTGGAAGATTCTATGTGGGAAGCATACCCACAAAATTTTTGATATTTTTTCTCTCTCTCTCTCTCTCTCTCTCTCTCTCTCTCTCTCTCTCTCTCTCTCTATGGATCCTTGTATCATTTCTACACTATGGACAGTGAAAAAATATAGGGGAGTGAAATGCAACACCCCCAAATTTTGTAATGTAATTGTAAAAAACTAATAATAGGCTAGTGAGATTAAAAATATGGCTAAGGGAAAATGTATATAATGTAATTAATGTACACCATGCTATTAATAATAAAATACATTGTTGGTTGTGTGACAAGGGGACTAAAACATTTGGGGGCTATGACTCCATGAGAGGGGAAAAGGAGGAGGAGGCTCAGGTGGCCTTAATGGGCCAAGTTCAAAATAAACATAATTTTATCACAAGCCAAAGTACAATTCCTTAATCGATGTAAAAGGGATTAACTTTGGGATTAGTTCCCAAGTGTTTAGGAAAAGACTTCCTAGAATGAAAACTGGTAAGAAAGAAGCATCCACATAAATATTATGTTTTGTGAGTTGAGAAAAATTTCCCATGCTTATTATATCATTCACCCATTCAAATGAAACCCTAAAACTAGTGTTTAGGAGGATTTCATAATAGATAACCTAAAGCTTGATTGGTATGGTAATATTATGCATAACTTCCATTAGAACATCCCTATGACCAATAATAGATTCTCCTATCTAGATTCAACTATAACCCTAATAGGATGTGACGTAGCTTAAGTTGCTACACTATAGAGAAGGGGTTCCCCTCTTGGGTGGTGTGGATTGAAGAAGAGAAGAGAGTTAGGATTGGGTGGTTGTATGAGAGTTGGTCAAGTGGCAAATGGAGCTATTGGAATGAGTTATAGAGGCTTGTTTTCCCTTGTGGTGCGATAAACCCAACTCAAAGGTTTCTTATTATTGAAGGTATTAAAATATAAATGCCTAAGGCTAGGCGAAACATCCCTAGTTAGCAACCACTTTGTGGTTTCATTGCAGTTAAGTGTTCTTATGTTCTTGTGTACATTAATGATGCTTATTATGAGTAAATATACATGTTTTTGTTGTTGTTATCATAATGAATATGTCACTTAGTATATTTTGTACTTCATCTACATGAGTTATGCATGTAGTATACATTGTAGTCATACATACTTGTTCATATGCAAGGCATAATTAATAAAAATGGTATCAAACTCATTATGTATGCAACAAGAGTCGGGGAAAAAAAAATTTTCAATTTCAAGGTACTAGAGTTAGAATTTGTCATGTGCCTCATCTTGGAGTGGTTGGGACATGATAGAGGGCTTGACTAATTATTTTTTCGAACAATATTTTATCAATGGTCTAAAGGATGAGATTTTAGCATAGGTCTTGATGGCTCATCTAGCAACTTGGTTGGAGGCTTATCAATGATCCAAAAATGATAGGTGGTATCCAATGTGTTAGCCTCCTGCTGCAGCAGGTTACTCATCTTTTATGATTGACATTTTTACATGCCAAATATGTCATTCTTTGCATGCTGCAATGTTCCATATTTGCTACAGAGGCCAATGAAGGTTGCCAAGAGGAAGTGCCAGTTCAAACGCCACTGCTGTGTTCCAATTTTGATGTACTATTCCATTTTTTGAACAATTTTCAGTTAAAGGGAGGTCCAAACAGTTTAATCTTGGTCTCCCTAGGTTTCAATTTCTTGTTTTAGAATATAGAGAATGAATGTCCAAAAAGCTTAATATTGGTAGATTTTTAGACAGGTAGAGAATCAAAGGAG
Organism: Pinus taeda; assembly: GCA_000404065.3. Classification (NCBI taxonomy): domain Eukaryota; kingdom Viridiplantae; phylum Streptophyta; class Pinopsida; order Pinales; family Pinaceae; genus Pinus; species Pinus taeda. The sequence continues at coordinate 68,837 of APFE030719937.1, forward strand.
CCCAACTTCTTAATCTGGGCCCTTGGAAGAAATAAGTGTAGATGTAGACAGGAGGACAGAAAAATAAAAAGTTGAAAAGCTAGGTCTGCAAGTCTAAATGCACCCAAACCAAAAAGAAGAAAAAATGCTAGGTAAGTAGGTTGGGTAGGTAGTTTTGAGGTTGCAGAATGTTGATTTGTTATCAATTCCATATTTTCAAGTGTCATATCTGTTCAGGTCACAATTATCAGACAAGTTCCATTTGAAGGACTCAAGCGAGGCATGTCTAACTCCCCCTTCTTCCTCCTTCCCCAAATCATTCACTAACCTCCCAAAGAGATCAATATCCACTTGATGCCTCTTAGTTTCATCATTTTCCATATTATTCACCTTGGTGAATATCTGCTTTACTCAAGGAATATTCATACTCCCTTTATGGATCATTGTTTCCCCTAATAGCCTAAGATTCACCCACTTAGCGCTTTATCATCATGGTCATATTAATCTCTAACTCTATTATATAGCTCCCTATCTATTGCCCCATCCCCTACTAAAACTATGTTAATAACTCCCCTACATACTTATCCACTCCCCCTAGTTGTAAAATAACCATAAGTACACTTGGGAATTGCTAAGTTTGTCTGAAACATAGCACGAACCCTTATCTTACCCCTTTAAAACCATCTTCCAATACAATGGACTCCTTCCAAAGCATGAAATTCTTCCTTGCTAGGTTATCGGACCCTCCCGAGGCCTCAAAGACACTTCAAAAACGTATATAACTTTCTTCCGATCGCAATAATCCTCGTCGACTGCCTTAACATTCTTCCTATCCCTTTGGATTCCCCTCCGACACGATTATCGCTATTGCAGGCCTCAAAGTAATGTCACCCATTCTTATCCTCCCCAGTGGACGCTCCGTTGGTACCATCTCGCAAATCGGCATACCGCAAAAACTATATTCCATATATATATGCACCTTCCCCATTCCGCCGATGCGATATCACAAATCGGAAATCGGTGGTCGCAAGAGTCTTGTTCCCAAAGTGCATGCCGCTTCCCTTTGCTCCAATGCGACATTGCTATAGCATCAAGAGAATATATCGCATCACCAATACTCCCTCGCCACATGCCTTCATTTACTCATATATTCCGTTTAAAACATGACTTATCATTAAGACAGGGTTCACTACAAATTCATCGCAGATTGCAGCATTTCAGTTACCGCGATCGCATCGCAGAAACATATAAGGCACCACACCATGTAGCACCCTGCCACATCACCCTGCCACGTCACCTCGCTGACGTCATCTGCCGTACCAAGACCCACCGCTGACGTCACCCGCCAAAGAAGGGCGCGCAAGCGCAAAAATGCATCTTAGGAGGCCTGGATTCAAATTTTGAGGCAGTTTTCGATGCGCGATTAGCGCTTAGCGCTAATCGTGCATCGCTACGGGAAATAGGCCATATTGGGGAATATTTGAGGAATATTTTGATTCCTCAGCCATTTTTGCGCTAAAAAGGGCAGAAAAGGCCCGATTTTGCAAATTTTAGTGTATCAGAAGAAAAAGAGAGACCCGGCTCAGGCATTAAAGAGTATCAGAGCAGATGTGAAGCCAAAAACCATGTCAAAGAGTATCAGTGTTGCAGCGAAGTGTATCAGTGAAGATCTTCTCGGGGCTCGAGGTGAATAAAACATTAAAAGGAATTCTTGAAAGTCAAGAAGTAGTTAAGGAACCATTCAAAGCTCATCATCACAATAAATGAACATTAAAACTCACATAAGATAAGTAGACCAAAGCTCAAAGCCCAGTTATTGCAACAACACTGCACCAAGTCACAGAGGACACTATATAAATTTTTTTGATCCAGTTGCTTCTAGCACAGCTCAATAGATATTTTATTTGCATTTAATTTCAGCAGAAGTTTAGGTTTTAAAAAACTTTTCCCGCAGACCTATTTAGGTTGGTTGTAATAAATACTTCTGGATATTTTACCTATAAAGAGGGCCCTGAAAAATGTAACAAGGGTTGGTTTTTGTTGATTAGAAGTTTTGCTTGAGCAGAGACTCGCACTGTATGTTTGATAATTTCTATAATCAAAGACTGCTTACGAGCTTGGAGAACGGATTGTATACTGTGCTTAATGGTTGAAGAGTGACTGTGGAATTCTTGTGCTGTTACATGACTCAATAAGTGTTTCTTACCTCTGTTTTTCCACTCATATATCATTATCTAAGCAGCAGAAAGAAAGAATATATTAGAATTTGTTTATGTGCACTCTATGCTCGATTTCTGCTGTTTCTTTATGTTTTCATCTGTGTTAGGCATAAATATGAATTCCATCTGGCTCATATTTTCCCTAATTCACCATATGTGACAGTTATCTAGGGATTCTTAACTGCCCCTAGATAGATATCATCCTCCTTCTCTTTGTTAAGCTGATTGAGAGATTCTTAATTGCCTCTCATTCCTTACATTTCACTCCATCTCTTTAGCTTGAAAGTTGTTTCATGTGTAGCTACCCTGCTCCATAGTCCTCTTGTGATCAAGAAAGCCTAACTGCGGTCCTACTCCTTGACTCCATGCCCAATGGTTTGAAACTTATCACTCTATGCCTGCCTCTCTGCTTGAATGCATATTCCTTCCATTCAAACACCATCCAAACCTAAACAAAACCCACCGAACAACAAAGCTAAATCATCAAGAGAGAGCCCTCTCTAATTACAGGTGGGCTAGAACCTGTAATCCAAAGATTGGTTTGTGGTTACCTCAGCCGTATCCCTTCAGGAGCTTAGGGACAACCTGAGTGATAACATAATGGTGACTCTGTTGGGGACCTTCCTCAAATAATCTCACAAAACCAGTCCAAAGCTCCACAGAGGAAGAAACCGACCTTTAAAAAGTTTCTGTTAACCTGTATTCTTAGAAAAATTCCCAAAAAGCAAGCTAGAAGCTGGCTCCCAAGAGGCATTCACGTTACACAAGGTCAAATCCAGATCCAAATCCCCTAGCTGTTTTTGATAACCCCAATATAATTCCCAAGATCATTAGAAAACAAGAGCAGCAAGAAGGTTTGACTGTTTCCAGTCCTGAAACAGTTCAGCGTAGCCATTTAGCAACCCCTGTTAAAGTTTTGTTCCCTTCAAACCCTACTTCCCCTGGTTCATCATCCACTTCTAAAAACCCTGTTTCCACACCTCCATCCACTGCGAATACCACCACTACCACTGGTATTATCCCTGTTACTCCAGTTATTCCACTTGTCCCGGTTGTGCCACTTATCCTAGTTGTTATGGCTAATAGATATGCACCTTTACAGCTGCCTGCAAATCCTGGGGCTATGCCTCAGGATTATTAGACTAAAATTACCTATTTTGATGGTGCAAATTCCTGTACAGCTCTTTAACATACAAATAAAATGCAGGATTACTTTGAGAGTTATGAGATTGATGATGACAGTGTAAGAATGAAGATTTTTGTCCAAAGTTTGACCGGTGATGTCAGGACTTAGTTCAGAGCACTCCCAGCCAATACCATAGGAGACCTAGAAGCCTTATATCAGTCCTTTATAAATAGGTGGGAGAAAAAGAAATACCCCCTGCACATATTATCTGAATATGACACTATCAAAAGAGGCCCTCAGGAGACTATTTTGGATTACTGTGCAAGGTTCAATAATGTCTACAATGCCATACCACAAAACTTAAGACCTCCACCTGATCTTGCTTTGTACAAATTCCCTGATGGTTTTGATGCTGAAATGGCTTATCAGCTAAGGGAAAGAGCCCCTCAAAGCCTTGTTGAGATGCAAAATGTTGCTGTCAGTGTGGAGGAAAACCTAATTGCCAAAAGAAACATAGCTAGAACCGAGAGAAGAACTACCTTTAAGGAAAAACCCTCAGCCTTAGACCAAAATTTGGATGCTATTATCGATGGCATGCATAGGCTAGGAAACAGAGTAGAGAGTGTTGAGAGGAAATCATCATGGGAAGGGAAACAACCCAACACCATAAGGAATCCAAACTTTAGGAAAAATCAAACCACAAATGCTAGAAGAGCTAGTCCCGACCATGATATTAGACCTCCTTTCCAAGAAAACTACGCAGAGGCATCCACATCCAGTGAGCCCACAGAAGAAAATCACGTAAACTTGATAGACTTGAAAAATGAGCAGCCAATCTTTCTCACTCTAGAAGACCAAGACTACCCTGATATAAAACAATTTCAGACCAAGACGAGAGAGTCTTTTGATTTTAAACAAGGTTATGATTATGTTGTATATGAAGTCCACAAACAATATAAGCTGAGAACAAGAACCATTGATGTCCCTGCACCTAGCAAAACAAAGGATAGCAAACCGCCTAATAAGATTAAAGGTAGGGTTTTCATAACATAACCAGATAATATTGCTGTCCCAAACCCACATCAGGTAACTGTAGAGGACATATCAGACATACAACCTCCTACTGATCAGCCTCTACCTTCTTCTTCCTGAAGAGAAAATTTGAACGACACTCCAAAAAATCTTCCCAAGACAGGAATAGCACAAACTATCATTCACCATAGCATAGACAATCCAAAGGAAAACACAGAGAGTATTCTGGAAAAGGAGAAATCTACTGCTATTAATGCTAAGCATCCATCAGAAAAACCATTCAGTTTAGAAGCTGAGATTAGAAAACTCAAAATTTCCATCCCCCTCTTAGAACTTGCCAAACATGATGTATATAGGCAAAAAATTCAGCGATCACTTCAACTACCAGAGGTCAAGGATGATGTAAATGTTCTAGATGATACCCATGAGCTGCTGTTTGGTCCAGAAGTTAATAGAAAAACAACATATGGATCTGTTCCACCTTTTTATGTCAGTCTGCACATACATGACAAAATATTGCACAATGCTATATTTGACTCAGGTGCCTCACACAATCTTATGCCCAAAGCTGTGATGGAGAAGCTAAACCTTGATGTCACAAGACCCTACAAGGATCTATACTCCTTTGACTCAAGTCAAGTCAAATGCTTAGGCTTAATCAAAGACCTTTGTGTGTCTTTAGTCCAATTTCCCAACAACACAATCCTAATGGACGTAGCAGTCGCTGACATTCCAACAAAATATAGTATGCTCCTGTCAAGATCATGGGGAGCAAAACTCCAAGGATCCCTTCAACTCGACCTCTCTTATGCCACTATTTCTATCTTTGGGCAACCAAAGAGACTGTATAGAGAAACATTGATGAAGTATGTGGTGAGTAGTGAGGAGATGCCCCAAAATTTTCCAATTTACTCAATCCATTATGATATGGATTCATTTATTCTTTTTAATGATAATAATGACCTTCCAATTGATGAGAAGCCTCTAGTCTCAGGGCTAGAGACGTGCATAAATGAAGAACTGGTTGCCCGTGCCCATGAAATAGCCCCAATAGTCAAAGCAGCCAGTAAACAAGAAGAACCTCCTCAAACTAAAGTTCTAGATCTGCCCAATCCTAAAATAACTGAAACTCTTGATACAAACCAACAACAAGAAATTATATGGTATTTAGAGTTTGATGGTTCTGTCAACAAGTTAGGAGTAGGGGCAGGTGTATGGATTCACAATACACATGAAAATCATGCAGAAGGCCATGCCTACAGGCTAAACTTTAGATGTACCAACAACATGGCGGAGTATGAAGCTCTCCTCTTAGGCCCAAAACTGCTCAAAGTTCTAGGAGCTACAAAAGTGTCCATCCTAGGTGACTCCGATTTGATTATCCAACAAATGAAGGGAAACTTTGTTACTAATGACAATAGGATGAGGGCCTATAGGACTACTGCAACAGATATACTTAACACCTTCACTGAATCTGAGCTTGCCAAGATTTCTAGAAACCATAACATACACGCTCATAGTCTAGCCACTTTTGCTAGTACATGCAAGCTTCCCTTTGAGCCAAATCACCATTTTACTACTGAAATAAAACATAGGCCCGTTGTTCCTAACAATATTAGAGATTGGCAAGTATTTGAAAATGATTCCCACATTAACAATTTCCTCACCCTTGAGGGCGAGTTTTCAAATTTAAATATTGACATGGAGGCCGTGAACAATTCCCAACAACAAACAAATGAAAATCATCTGGCTGTAACAGCTGCAACAGCAAAACAAATCCTCAATCCAACTGTTTTTGACAATACAAACATAGAAGAACTGAAACTAATGCATTTAGAGGAAACAACCAAAGCAGAGGCTGAGTTCCTTGATCTGAAGAATAATTTTCTGCCTGCTGGCCTTACTTCATTAGAAGATATGTTTGATGACAATGATGTGCCCAAAAAGCGAAAAATGGAGCCTTTAGATGCTGCTATAGAAGAACACAACATAGGGACAGCAGAACAACCCAAAATGATTAAATTGTCCAAAAATCTGCCCCCTAATCAAAAGCCAAAGTATTTGGATTTATTCAAAGATTTCCAAGATGTATTTGCCTGGAGTTATGAGGACTTGAAGTCCTATGACACCTCAGTAATTCAACATACCATTCCCTTAAAACCAAATCAAAAACCATTCAGGCAAAAATTCAGAAGAATAAACCCTATGCTTCTTCCTCTCATTGAGAAGGAAGTAAAGAGAATGTTTGAAGCAGGTATTGTAGCACCCATCAGATTCTCTAAATGGGTATCCAATCTAGTTCCCACAAGGAAAAAATCAGGTGAGATCAGACTGTGTGTAGACCTAAGAAACTTAAACCAAGTCTCTTTAAAAGACCACTACCCTCTGCCTAAAATGGACCACATCCTACAAAGAGTAGTGGGTTCCTCTAGGATTTATTTACTAGATGGATTCTCAGGTTTCAATCAAATACTTGTTCACCGAGATGACCAAGACAAGACAGCCTTTACTACACCCTGGGGAACATTTAAGTATGTTAAAATGCCTTTCGGGCTAAAGAACATTGGTGCCACCTTTCAAAGGGCAATGGATATTGCGTTTGCCAAGGAAATCCATGAATTCCTTGTTGTCTATCTTGATGACTTAACCCCTTTCTCCAAATCTGACCAAGAGCACCTCAAGCACTTAAGGCAGATCTTCATAAAATGCAGGAAATATGGCATTTCCTTGAACCCCAAGAAGTCCTTGTTTGGCCTTGAGGAAGGTAAGTTGCTAGGCCACATCATCTCAAAAGATGGTATCAGAATCGATCCAGAAAGAATTCAAGAAATCCTTCAAATTCCATACCCAAGAAACATAAAAGAGTTGCAAGCATTCCTTGGGAAGATTAATTTCCTAAGGAGATTTATTCCAAACTTAGCAGAAATGATAAGACTGCTAAGTAACATGTTAAAAAATGATGCCAAAGTAAGATGGTCTCTGGAAACCAAGCAGGCTTTCGAAAGTATCAAAGCTGCCTTGACTCAAACGCTCGTGCTCACAAGTCCACAATTTGACAAGGATTTCATCATCTTTTCCTTTGCTTCAGAGCACACGATAGTTGCTGTCCTTCTGCAAAAGGATGACCAAGGAAATGAAAAGCCTATTTCATTTTTCAGCCGAGCCTTAAGAGATGCACCTCTAAAATACCAAATTATGGAAAAACAGGCCTATGCCCTTGTCAAAGCCATCAAAGACTTTAGAGTTTATATTTTGTATTCACACGTGATTTCCTATGTCCCAAACTCTGTTGTAAAAGACATATTAACTCAAGAGGGACTAGAAGGCAAAAGAGGCAAATGGATTGCCAGTATCCTTGAATATGACATTGAGATAAAACCCACAAAGTTGATAAAGGGACAAGGTTTAGCCAAGCTAATGTCTGAAACAAATCTTCAGGCCTTAGACATCAACCAGTTGGACAATGAATAGGAGCTAGCGACTCCACAGATCAGTGAAATCTTTTTACAATCCCCATGGTATTCCGATATTTGCTATGTATTGTTAAACCTGTGTGCTCCCCCAGGATTGTCCAGAATCAAGAAAATATTTTTTAGGATGAAAGCTCTAAAGTTCTGTGTTTTAAATAGTGCCCTGTTTTGGAAAAATCATGAAGGAATATTGCTAAACTTTTTAACCATAAATGAAACCAACAGCATCATGAAAGAGTTCCATGCAGGGGACTGTGGAGGGCATCTATATTGGAAGTCCACTGCTGACAAGATTTTACGGGCTGGTTATTATTGGCCCTCTCTATTTGCAGATGTCAAAAAGTTTGTTGTCTCATGTCACAAATGCCAAATCTTTGAAGGAAAAAGGAAACTGCTCCCTTTGCCCCTTAAGCCTATCTCAACCGAAAAGCCTTTCAATAGTGGGGCCTTGACTTCATAGGTGAAATCCATCCCTCTTCTTCAGGCCAGCACAAGTGGATTTTAACAGCCACCGACTACTTCACCAAGTGGATCGAGGCCATCCCATGTAGGCAAGCCAATTACTCCACTATCATCCGGTTCCTTGAAGACAATATCGTCTCTAGATTTGGCTGCCTTGAAAAAATCATCACCGAAAATGCTGCTGCCTTCAAATCCAAAAAGATGGTCAATTTCTGCCATAAGTTTCACATTACCTTGGGCCACTCTACAGCCTACTATCCTCAAGGTAATGGCTTGGCCGAGTCATCCAACAAAAGCCTCATCAATATCATAAAGAAAATGCTGGAGGAAAACAAAAAGAACTGGCACCGGATGCTCACAAATTCCCTGTGGGCAGACAAACTTTCAACCAAGAAATCCATTGGGATGAGCCCTTATGAGCTAGTTTATGGAATGGAAGCCAAATTCCCTTCATCTTTGGGTATTCCTATTATCAAACTGCTACAGGAAATTCAGGCTGAACCAAATGATATTCAAAGAAGAATTAATCAGACCATTCACCTTCAGCAAACCAGAGAGCAAGTGTATGACAGAGCTCAAATTTTGTAGGAAAATCTCAAAATAATGTTTGATAAGGGAGCCAAGGCTGAGGATTTCTGGGTTAGCAGCAAAGTTCTAAGGTGGCATTCACGAAGAGAAGACAAGGGCAAACATGCAAAGTTTGATTTTCTTTGGAAAGGTCCATTCATTATCAGCGCAGTGCAAGGCAACAACACATATTTCCTCAAATCTGAAGATGGTAGCACAGCTGAAGAAGGCCCTGTAAATGGCCGAATGTTAAAACATTATCATGATCCCTTTTGTTGAAAATATCCCAACAAGATGATGTTTGTACATAAAAGTTTGTTTATATCAGCATTTTATTTGGTTTTTATATAAGAGTTCAAATAATAGAGCACGCAGAAGAAAGCAGGCGGTGCTACACAGGGCACAAACATTTTGATTGAGGGGAAGTGCTACTCTAATTCCCACAGTTTCAATTATCAGACATCCAACACTGAAAATTTTCAATTTACAGCAACAATAGAAGATCCAGTTAGTCTGACCTACTATTCTTGACTTTTCACAAGGAAAAGCCATTCCAAAGTGGATCCACTATTAGCCTCCTGCTGTAGCAGGTTACTCATCTTTCATGATTGACATTTTTACGTGCCAAATATGTCATTCTTTTCATGCTGCAATGTTCCATATTTGCTACAGAGGCCAATGAAGGTTGCCAGGAGGAAGTGCCAGTTCAAACGCCACTGTTGTGTTCCAATTTTGATGTACTATTCCATTTTTTGAACAATTTTCAGTTAAAGGGAGGTCCAAACAGTTTAATCTTGGTCTCCCTAGGTTTCAATTTCCTGTTTTAGAATATAGAGAATGAATATCTGTCCAAACAGCTTAATCTTGGCAGATTTTTAGACAGGTAGAGAATCAAAGGAGCCCAACTGCTTAATCTGGGCCCTTGGAAGAAATAAGTGTAGATGTAGATAGGAGGACATAAAAAGAAAAAAGTTGAAAATATGGGTCTACAAGTCTAAATGCACCCAAACCAAAAAGAAGAACAAATGCTAGGTAAGTAGGCTGGGTAGGTAGTTTTGAGGTTGCAGAATGTTGATTTGTGATCAATTCCATATTTTCAAGTGTCATATCTGTTCAGGTCACAATTATCAGACAAGTTCCATTTGAAGGACTCAAGTGAGGCATGTCTAACTCCGCCTTCTTCCTCCTTCCCCAAATCATTCACTAACCTCCCAAAGAGATCAAGATCCGCTTGATGCCTCTTAATTTCATCATTTTCCATATTATTCACCTTGGTGAATATCTGCTTTACTCAAGGAATATTCATACTCCCTTTATGGATCATTGTTTCCCTTAATAGCCTAAGATTCACCCACTTAGCGCTTTCTCATCATGGTCATATTAATCTCTAACTCTATTATATAGCTCCCTATCTATCGCCCCATCCCCTACTAAAACTATGTTAATAACTCCCCTACATACTTATCCCCTCCCCCTGGTTGGAAAATAACCATAAGTACACTTGGGAATTGCTAAGTTTGTCTGAAACATAGCAAGAACCCTTATCTTGCCCCTTTAAAATCATCTTCCAATACAATGGACTCCTTCCAAAACATGAAATTCTTCCTTGCTAGGTTATCGGACCCTCCCGAGGCCTCAAAGACACTTCAAAAACGTATATACCTTTCGTCCGATCGCAATAATCCTTGCCGACTGCCTTAACATTCTTCTGATCCCTTTGGATTCCCCTTCGATGCGATTATTGCTGTCGCGGGCCTCAAAGTAATGTCGCCCGTTCTTGTCCTCCCTGATGGACGCTCCGCTGATACCATCTCGCAAATCAGCATATCGCAAAAACTATATGCCATATATATATGCACCTTCCCCGTTCCGCCGATGTGATATCACAAATTGGAAATCGGTGGTCGCAAGAGTCTTGTTCCCAAAGTGCATGCCACTTCCCTTTTCTCCGATCCGACATTGCTATAGCATCAAGAGAATATATCGCATCACAAATACTCCCTCGCCACATGCCTTCATTTAGTCATATATTTCGTTTAAAACATGACTTATCATTAAGCCAGGGTTCACTGCAAATTCATCGCAGATCGCAGCATTTCAGTTACCGTGATCGCATCGCAGAAACATATAAGGCACCACACCATGTAGCACCCTGCCACGTCACCCTGCCACATCACCCCGCTGACATCATCCTCCGTACCAGGACCCACCGCTGATGTCATGCTGACGTCACCCACCAAAGAAGGGCGCGCAAGCGCGAAAATGCATCTTAGGATGCCCGGATTCAAATTCTAAGGCAGTTTTTGATGCGCGATTAGCGCTACGGGAAATAGGCCATATTGGGGAATCTTTGAGGAATCTTTTGATTCCTCAGCCATTTTTCGCCGAAAAGGGCAGAAAAGGACCGATTTTGCAAATTTTAGCGTATCAGAAGAAAGAGAGAGACCCGGCTCAGGCATTAAAGAGTATCAGAGTAGATGTGAAGCCAAAAACCATGTCAAAGAGTATCAGTGTTGCGGCAAAGTGTATCAGTGAAGATCTTCTCAGGGCTCGAGGCGAATAAAACATTAAAAGAAATTCTTGAAAGTCAAGAAGCAGTTAAGGAACCATTCAAAGCTCATCATCACAATAACTGCACATTAAAACTCACATAAGATCAATAGACCAAAGCTCAAAACCCAGTTATTGCAACAGCATTGCACCAAGTCACAGAAGACACTACATAAGTTTTTTTGATCCAGTTGCTTCTGGCACAGCTCAATAGATATTTTATTTGCATTTAATTTCATCACAAGTTTAGGTTTTAAAAACCTTTTCCCGCAGACTTGTTTAGGTCGGTTGTAATAAATACTTCTGGATATTTTACCTATAAAGAGGACCCTGAAAAATGTAACAAGGGTTGGTTTTTGTTGATTAGAAGTTTTGCTTGAGCAGAGACTTGCACTGTATGTTTGATAATTTCTATAATCAAAGATTTCTTACGAGCTTGGAGAATGGATTGTCTACTGTGCTTAATGGTTGAAGAGTGACTGTGGAATTCTTGTGCTGTTACATGACTCAATAAGTGTTTCTTACCTCTATCTTTCCACTCATATATCATTATCTAAGCAACAGAAAGAAAGAATAGCTTAGAATTTGTTTATGTGCACTCTATGCTCAATTTTTGTTGTTTGTTTATGTTTTCATCTGTATTAGGCATAAATATGAATTCCATATGGCTCATATTTTCCCTAATTCACCATGTGTGACAGTTATCCAAGGATTCTTAACTGCCCCTAGATAGAGCTCATCCTCCTTCCCTCTGTTAAGCTGATTGAGAGATTCTTAATTGCCTCTCATTCCTTACATTTCACTCCATCTCTTTAGCTTGAAAGTTGATTTATGTGCAGCTACCCTACTCTATAATCCTCTTGTGATCAAGAAAGCCTAACTGCGGTCCTACTCCTTGACTCCATGCCCAATGGTTTGAAACTTATCACTCTATGCCTGCCTCTCTGCTTGAATGCATCTTCCTTCCATTCAAACACCATCCAAACCTAAACAAAACCCACCGAACCCAATAGCTAGCCTAAAATCATCATCAACAAAGCTAAATCATCAAGAGAGAGCCCTCTCTGATTACAGGTGGGCTAGAACCTGTAATCCAAAGATTGGTTTGTGGTTACCTCGGTCGTATCCTTTCAGGAGCTTAGGGACAACCTGAGTGATAACACAATGCACAAACCACAAAACCTCCAATTACTCTACCCTTGCCCCTTATGTCACCCATAACAAGACCCTCCCTCTCTTAATACATGAGAGGCCACAAGTTAACCTAGGAAGAAGTTGTAGAATATCAATCTCTTAAACTTGGCTAGAATTGCAATGGCAAGTATTTCAAATGGAATACATAATTATTTCAAGTTTATTTGACCCACTCAAACATACCTAAATAAATTTCCATGAAAGTCTCTACTAATTTGGATTACTACCATACTCCTAAAGAATAGATTCTTCAAATATTCCTTGTGAGGAACCCAAAATTTACCTTCACGCTTTATTAGGAATTTTAGCTCCCAAAAACCTAAACTTGATCAATTACATCAACAACCAAAACGTGATTGTTTTAATTGATTTCCTTAATACTACAAATTTATTCATCAAATTTATAGAAGAAACATTTGTTATGTCAATGCATATTTTCAAACGATGATATCCAACATCAGTATAATGAAATGTAGCGGAAAGTGTAAGAATGTGAAACTTCTAATGGGGTACCATTAGCTCAATCCCACATGTTCACTATTGACATAGATGATTGTGATGTAGTTCTTGACACATAATGGTTATACACTTTGATTTGGTTACCATGGATTTCAAGGAAATATAAATGAGCTACACTGAAAAGGGTTATAAAAATATATCAACTAGATCAAATATAGCCCTATGAAATTATGAACTCTCACCATTTGGAGAGGCTCTTGAAGAAAGGTGACTTGGGAATTATTGGAAACTCCAATTCTGTGCACATTATGGATAATTCACACATGAAATTCACCCTGATTTGAAATCAATCCTAACTAAACATCAACAAATATTTGAAACACCCTATAGCTTACCCTCTTCACATGGCGACAATGAATAGAATGTACCACTATTCCAAGTATTGAACCACCCAATGTGCATCCTTGTCAATGCCCTTTTACATAAAAATATTGAAATTAAAAGGGCTATTTATGAACTATTGGAGGCATCAGTAATCCATCCCATTACTAACCCTTAATCATCACAGTAGCCATGTATGGAAGAAACATGAAAATTCACACATAGTTTTTGACTTCATGCTTTCTATAAGTTGATCATTAAATACAAAACCACCTTCCCAATAATTAATGATCTCTTGGATGAGCTTCATGGTGCCAAGTTGTTCACTAAATTGAACCTTTGCTTAGGATACCACCAAATATGGATTAATTAGGTGCAAATTCCAAGGAAGGCTCCTAGAAGCTAGCACAAAAATTCTATGGCCCCTATAAGATAGTCCATCACATTGTACAAGCTGCTTATTGATTGGCTCTTGTAGCCCACTCAAGGGTTCACCTTGTCTTTAATGTGACCTCCTTGAAGAAGGTTGTGGGACCCACATTTTGTGTTCGGACAAGCCTTCTTGATCATGATGAAGGGGGTTCCACTCTAGGTTACAACTAGAGGAAAAACTAGCCACAAGAGAATGTTGATTATGCCATAGCATAATTCATGAGGTCCTGATTGAGTGGAAGGATATATAGCTAGACAATGCCACTAAGGAACCTATTATCACTCAGAAAATTTCTCTTGGATGAACAAAAAAAATCTCTAAGGTAACCTTTACAAACCAAACTTACAAACTGAAGGCTAGCTCCTTCAATCCAAAGATGGCTCTCTATAATAGCCTAATCACTAAATTTAGCAATTGACTGTACATTCACATAGTGGCTAGATCTTCAGTTAAGATCTGTTGTTGTAGTGTTTGGTTGGGAATGAGGGATATAGTCCATTGGGAAATGGAGTTAACAAGCTAGGGTTTATGGCAACTTACCAAGATATTGGTTGTCTGATCAGGATTGACAAAGGAAAGGTAGATGACACATCTTAGACATTTTCCATCGTTATAGTTGAAAGAGGAAAATAGAATAACAACCCACTACAGTGGCACATATGAAATGAATCCTAAAGTACCTTTAGAAGATAGGAGTGCAAATATTTGACTCTATGAGACAGAGCATCAAAATAAAGGATGAATTATGTAACATGTATTCGCATTCAAATATTATAAGACATTACATTCAAATGATATTACAAAGAAGGAAATACTGAAACATGTAGAAAATACAAACTAAGAGATGCCATCACATGAATATTTATGTCACTAATCAAAATCTACTGACTTGGAAAAATATAGATTAATAAAGCCTTCAACACATAGAGAATAGCTATGTTTTCATAAAAACCAACCTCTTTCCTCATTTATCATGTAATATATAGGAAAAATATAACAAAGATAAGATCCACAAAATCTGGTAGTAACAACTACATAATATTTACAATATATGAAATTTTAATTAACAAAAAATAATCAGAATCCTATCATTTTAGCTATTTGAATCTCTATCTATCACATAACATTCGTCAAAGTATATTTTGGAACTCTTGTGCATATCTCCTGCTATTCTTATGGAAAAATACTCATAACTGCATTGTAGGATATGTAACTATTCACTCCTTTGTAGGCTTGATATCTGTAACTGCAACTCGTCTTCCCTCTTGGTAGAAAAAATGGTGCATGAACCTGTAAACTATGTTGAAACTATGCAACTTCCCTTGTAACTATTTGCTCCCTTTAAGGCTCTTTTTCCTTATGTTAACTCGTATTATTTGCACTTCCTCAGCCATAAAAACCCTTTGACATATTACCATAACATATCGAAAATAAATTACCTAAAAAAATATTAAAATGGGGTAAGTGAAAATGTTGAGGTCTAATTAGGGGTTGTTCAATGAAATTAGGGACTTGTACATTTCTCTGCCCCATGAAGTAAACTGATCATTTATCCATAGCTTATGTAGCCTAAGGAAGGAGTTCTAACTTATCCTGGCTTCTTGTCATCCTTCTGTTAGCTTTTTGTATGATTTTTTCATGTTTTAGGGTTTCTTTCCTTTTTCTGTCAACATACTATATTTCCTTTGTTTGGTGGCATTCTTCTACTCTTTGAAACTTGCACAGTCTCTTCCTCTTCATCAATAATCATTGTCTCCTTTAGCTTAGGGTTTAATTTTTCCTTTAAACTCGGTCTCAATTTTTTTATAGGGTGAGTGTGAGGTATTTTGGAGTAAACCCTCGATTTTGTTTCAGCTTCTACATCCCATGTTTCCATTTTCTATTTTCCTTTTTCACATTGTGTTGTTCTTTATTTTGCCTCCTCTTCTTCTAACATTTTCTTCTATTGTCTTCTTGTCCTCCTCTCATAAACCCTAACCTTTGGTTCCTTCACAGGGTTTTCAACATGTTTTTCAATAGGGATATGGCTAGACTCTCCCTTTGTTTCCTAAGCTAGAGTTTGAACAAAAACTTTAGCTTGGCCACTCCTTGGTCTTTTGGGTGCAGGTTGTCTTATGTTTCTCTGTCTCAATTTCTCCACCTACTTGTTTAACTCATGAGTATACAATATTTTTATCAATTCATGATGACAAATGTCATGAGGTTGTAGCTCAAGTCTAGTTTTTTCTTTGGTGGACATATTTAGCAAACTTTGGTGAAGAAAATAGGGAAAATGCATCTTACTAAAACCTGCTAAATGACATAAAAACCTCATGTGATACAAATAGGCTTTAGAATGTCTTCCTTTATAGGTGAAGAAAAGTTTCACAATCCTGAGGGTGTTAGACCATTCGAGCTTCAATATATTCTGGAGGACTCCTACATTCCAGTCTTAGTGATGATATTCCTCTTTTAAGAAGAAAATCAAGTCCACATTCTATAATATGTGTTTCTTAAACCATCTCTCTGATCCAAGTGGATATTGGTGGCCACCATCCAATTCCACTTGGACCCCCACCATTGCTTCTTTCAGTTTTTTAGTTTCCTTAATTGTAGAACAATTTACTATTTTTATTAATTTTTCGAGTCGTAAACTTCCAGAGCCGTTTTGAGGCCCTAAACGATGTTTTTTTTGGAAATCTACCTGTTGGGTAGCAGAAGCCCCATGCAACGCTTATAGGGTGCGATGCTTGAAATTTTGGATAACGTTATGATAAAGACTTCGCTGAACGCATGGAGCGCAAATATAATAGGTTGAGTCAAAGGGTAGTCCACCCGAAAACAATGTAAAAAGATGTAACTAGGGTCGGCCTACGCAGGGGGTCATGGGCCAAGGGAGGGTATAAATAGAGCGAGGCTCTATGGGTAGGAGGAATAGAATTTTGATGGCATGAAATGTAGTGGGCACTTGAACTAGAAATATCGAAAGTGTCTGTAAGTCTGAGTCGAGGGTTACGTAGTAGGTAGAGGCTCTACATCTGTGTGCATAGAGGCCTAGAAAGTCTGCAGTTGTGTGCACTAACCCCTGCAGCTGAGTGCATAGGGTAGATCTAGATGTATTGGTGAAGAATAATAATAAAGAAAAGTTTTCTTCTGTAATTTTGTATTATCAAACATCTGTCTTTATGGTTTACCTTTCTATATCTGGTTAATGCAAATGTGATGAATGTATGTGAATCCGGGTTCATTTTGTGTGCAAATAAATTATGTTGGTTATATGTTTTCTTAAAGACCATGTTGAATAGTTCTGAATCATAACTAATTCCTTTAAGTAAAATAGTGCATGAATAAGAAAATTATATTCATGCTAGATCAGCGCGAAGGTCAAGAAACACGGAGTTATAGAACAGTGTGCGAACCCTTCAGTACACATCTAGACATCCCTAGGGTGCGGAAACTTGGTTCCAGCACCCTCCCCTGCTACCTCGAGTGAGACCTCAGTCCGCGTTCCATGGGTTGTTGCCGAAAGGGCCGGTAGCTGCGAGATTTGTTTGGCTAAATAACTCTTCTGAACCTAGGTTAGGCCCAAACAAGCCAACAAATGGTTCCATTACCAGGGCCAGGATCTACCTAAGGGTTGTCTAATGTGGGAACATTGGAATCCTACGAAGAAAGAACTCAAAGATTGGTGGGATCTGAAGCTTCGCGAGTTCGCGGTTCAAGAAAACATAAATTTGCGGATATCGGAGGAACAATGGTTGGATCGCTATATATTCATGGACATATATGAGATATTCTTCATAACATTCTCGATAGAATTATATGAGTGGATCACGAAGTTAGCTAATAGCATGGGGAGGTGCAGATTGGACCAACCCATAGTGTGGACTGCAAAACTAGTGCGAAGACTGGAAGCCACTGAAGATAAACTTGCGCGCGCGGTGGACCACTAGTTAGATCGGATAATTGGGGGATTTATCACTGAATTTGCGATAGATACAACCATAAGTTACAGCGAAGAAAAAAGGCACTTTCTCCAAGGACTGCGAGGTAGGTGCATCAAATCATTGAATACTTGGATTAAGATGTTGTTGTGTGAGAAACAGATTTTGCGCATGTATTGATCTCTACGGTAACACAGAGCGAAAAGGGTTATAGAAGAATAGAAGGAGTAGAAAACAGCCCGTTGGATTCTATCTCATGGGAAAGCGAGGAGGATCTCACTAGGTTCTCACCGGGGAGTGCGGTCTGATTGATTAAAGAATCCTTCACACTAATTCCACCTCTGTCTACACCGCCACCCACTTCACCGACGTCGAGTCCATCCACACCAACACCTTCACCACCTCCTCCACCACCAAAGGCTAGGATGGCAACCACAATCAAGTTACCAACATTCTAGGGTGTAGGGAATGAAGATCCGATTCGGTTCTGGTTTGTGATAAAATATGTATGAGATGCGCAAAGTATAACAGATGAAAACATCAAGAAGGTTATGCTGGTCAGTGCACTACAGGACCATGCACTAACATGGTATATAAAATACTCAACTGACCATCTAGGTGAGGGAATAGTGGCAATCCAGGATGTTTTAAATAAAGAGTTTGGCTAGCCAAAGTCTGAAGCCCAGTCAGTCACTGGATTCAAGGAGATAGCAACGTTGCCTGGTGAAACTCTATGGGATCTGAACCAAAGATTGAAAAGTACTATTCGCGAAGCTAACATGACTTTAACAGATGGGTAGAATTGCGCATGGTTTGTGGTGTCCTTGGTGCCCCAGTTGAGGATGGCTTTGTCACAATATAATATCTCAACCCAAGCCGAGGCACTGGAGACAATAATGAGGTTACACATGACCCCAATACCGGACCCAGGGTTGGGAGTTCAGCAAATCCACGTGCAACTTCAAAACTTGAGCCTGGAAGTGCAGAGTATGAAGCAGGGAAGAATGTCTCAACCAGAGGTATGCCCAGAGGTAGGTTGTATCAAATGTAAGAGCCCAACGCATGACAAGGACCATTACCTGGTTTTCTTGAACTATCTAGCAGGAGGAGGTCCGATGCCATTAAAGGTAGAAGTACAAGCAGGACCAAGTACTGCGCAGGCACTCTGGTGCATGATTTTCCAAGAGGGAGGGAAGCATGCGACATATAACTACCACCTATTATAGAAGTACACCCAGGCCTCACAACATTTGTATTGCAACTTTTGTCGATTGGTGGGACACAATGAATGAATGTGCTGAAGTTGTGAATTAATGCTAGAGAGAACCCTAGCCTACCAGGTGCAGACTGAGGTGTGAGGAGGGTTTCAAGGACGTGTTAGGGGAAGAGGATTGGGGCCCGGATGGAGCAGTGGTCAATTAATTTGTTATAATTGTGGAGGACAGGGACACTACGCTTGCGACTGCACTAACCCAACCAGGATCTCATGCCCCTACTGTGAGAAGTTTGATCACGAATTAATAGATTGTTCGATTTTAATTGGCTAATTAAGCGAAAAGGGAGTACTCCAACCTCCACCAACCTAGAATATCCAATTGTTGTGTGCGGAACCTTGCGAAGAGGACCCTAGAATAAACATGGTACTAAGAAGCAGCGCAACTGAAGGAAATGAAGACAGGGACAGGTGCGACACACCTATGAAGGAACAACGTGCGGAGCCGAAGCAAGGAAGGATGGGGCTAAGAGAAGCCTAGCAGAGCTTCACAGAAGCTTCGACCCTAGATAGGAGGGATCAGATTGAGGCAGGAGTGGACCCTCCATGGTCACTACCTTTCTAGAAACCTACATGAAATTGTTGCGTGATCGTAATGCTATTCAAGAATTGCAAGAGTTCATCACTTGATGCGCCAGATCCAGCCCTATGTCATTCAGAAGATAGGAAGACGTGCTCTACACATTGGACAGGAGATGAGATTGACCGTGCAAATCGGTGACTATGAAATGGATCAAGTTATCTTGGATTTAGGCTCATATGTGAACGTACTGCCTAAACAAACCTGGGAACGAATGGGCAAGCCCGCACTACAATGGTCCCCCATTCAATTACGAATGGCCAACCAGCAAAAGATCTTACCAATGGGCTGATTGCAAGGGGTGATGGTAGATATCGATGGTGTAAGTACCCAGACCGATTTCGAAGCTATAGAAATTGTTGACGACAATAATCCTTACCCAGAGGGTCTGGGAATTGATTAGGATACAGATATGAAGGGGCTTACTAACTTAAAAAGGTGCAAGATGACCTTTGAGAAGAAGTCACTGCGGGTGGTAGTCTTGTTGGATCCATCGGAAGGAGAACGTTATACTGAACCCATATGAGATGGAGAAAGTGATGATGAACTGGATTTTATTTATCAGATAACAGTGAAAGACTAAGATCGGATGCATTTTGCTGAGAATAGAGGAACCTCGTGGTAACTCGATAACATCTGCACCATGGACTGTGAGGAGGAAGCAAAGTGATGTCAGAATCAATTGCAGGGAGTTACGACACTCAACTGTAATATGATGACACGATCAGTACAACGTGTAGCAATAGAAGAAAGACCCCAACAAGAGGAGAATGACGCGATCATCGAAGTGCAACTCGGGCCTCCCAGTACATTATGTGTAATAGGGGAGTAGCCTAGTTTACCGAAGGACAAGTTGTGCGCACCTAGAGGGGAGCCACAGAAGTTGGGATATAGACGATGATTTCAAGTTTGGATTAGAGGATGTGCGCAGCAGCCACGATGGCATAAAGAAGTAGAGCGAAGGATACAGATGCACAACGGACGACTGATAACCCAACCAGACCTGCGCGAAACATAGGAAGTATATGGTGCAGCCCACTCCACCATTGACGATGTCCGCAACAGAGTTTAGCAGCTTTGGGCAACCATCCTACAGGGGAAAACACAACTTGATAAGTTAGAAGAGACTGGGGCCCAACTCTGTGCACAAAGCCGAAAGTTGGATAAAGCAATTACGAAATTGTAGTTAGAAGTTTCCTACCTGGACTACGGAATGAAATTACTAAAGGAAACCAACGTTGCTGGCTCTCCTACCCAGTTACAGGCACTGACCCCACTAGCGTCGTTGTGATTGCACCCAAAAGAACAGGGATATGCGCGTCATAATTCAGTAGTAGGATCACGGGAACATATGGGGTGCTCGCGACCCAAGCTAGTTATGAAACGGAAGACCCATACTAGGGGTTCGCCCACCTGACTATCCGTCAGCAACCTAGCCCCAACGCCCCATGCAGTTGGAAGAGGGCCCGAGCTAATAAAGAAGGTTGTTGAGAAGTCGCGCAATGGAACTATTACATACATACAAAAACCCCACCTACATCCCTAAGGATTCACAGCCGCGAAGGAAAGATGGAAAGCAACCATTGCAAGTACTATTTATGAAGTAATGACCCATTTAGAGCACTATGAAATTGACGGTGGGGAATTAATGCAGAGGAGTAACCGTCGAAATCGCATTTATGAACTGCTATAGGGACAAGCAGCTAACTTGGCATGCCGAATCATATATAATTAGATTCAGGGTCATGCCACCATGTCTTTCTACTCTACAAGAAAACCACCCAGCGTCAACAGCATGATGAGTGACGAGAAATTCACAAATAGTCCATGGTTTCAGGTCTTTCCCAAATATTACCAAGACATAATCCTGAAGGTGAAGAATCCTACTATAGACAACCCATAGACAGCCACACCGCAGGCCACCGAGCTCCCCAAATCTCCCCGAACACCGTGAACCAAGAAGGATCCTCAGAACCCCGACCCAGTCAGAAGGTCGCCCTGACATCTGCAGTCTAGAAAACTCACAATGGAAGAGAAGGCTAAAATGGTGATAATTAAAAGTGAGGACAAAGCTAAGGGTCCTCCCATATATGTCGAAGAAGTCCTCTCTGAAGAAGACCCCATACAGCCAGTTCGGAAACCTAATTATGTGCCACCAAGCAAAGGGAAGGCTAAAGTACCAACGAATGTGGATGAAGTTGACTCTGCTATCAACACCCCGTAACTACCAAAGGGTGTGCCAGTGGAGAACTTAGTAATTGGCTGTGTTGCAACAATGGTGTTCGAGGATTGGGACCTCGCATATAGAGTAAAATTTCCCCATCTCACGACGGATGCACTAATGGACCAGAATATGGAAGGGATGGTGACAACCCTATAGCCAAAGACGTGGTTACAAAAGGTGGATCAAGCTAGGTTACTCTGTCTCTTGTCGATTCCTCACTTTCTTCGGCCCCCTATCACCATGTTGGTCATTAAGCAGCTGCTCTGTTTATTCCATGAGGATGTTTTATGGGTTGGTAAGCCTGTTCATATCACAGTAGAACTGGTTCATTGCGTTTCGCACCTACCTTGCAATGGTAGAGACCCTTGGGGAATTACTGATAAGGTAATGATGTCGCGATGATAGAATGACTAAAAAAGAAGTACTAGCTCACCAAATGGTAGCGAGGGTATCTCATTGACAATATCTCAAACAACGTAGTTCGCATTGCCACCCAATTGCTGGCAGGGAAATTCATGAGGAAATGTCACGGCACTGAGGTCCCCGCTGTAGTTATCGCTCTTGCTGAGGAATACGCAACCGGTGTACAGTTCAACTGGTCACAGTTCCTTTGTGAAGAATTTCAGACCAATTGCTATGAAGTGCAAGCAGAATGTATGAGACTCCATTATGCATGGCTACTTCTATCCATCATGATGGTCGCTACTGACCCACCCGAGGAGAGCCAGTTTCTAGTCTTGGATCCAAAGTGGCTTGAAGCCGCTAGATATGCATCCCTTTGGGCGACACGGGACGCAAAACGAATTCGTAATATAAAGATTTTTTTGGGTAGTAATGGACACAACTATGCGTCAATGGATAATTAGTTACCCAACCTGATAGATGAGATCTATGAAAGCATGGAGCAGATTGCCGAATTTAAAGTGGACATGCATCATTTCTATATCAGGGCACGAAAGGACCCGGCTCAAGCATGGACTCCACTCTGGTTTATTGCCATTAACAATGTTATTGATGGGATTATGGATATGTGGCCAGTGGCCTGGCATGGACCCTTCGTGGAAGCACATTATGAGGCTACCGTTTGGAAACGAAAGGAGGAAGCCAAGCGCACCGCACAGTAGAAGCGGAATGAAAAGTTTTCCACGCAAGTTAAAGCAGTTCGGGAGGCAGCACTAGTAGTAGTAGGTAAGACATAAAAAATCAGTGAGACATCGACAACAGACAAGGGTAGTCAGAAGGAAACCACTCAGATGGTCGCGACAGATACTCCATCCACTGCTAAGGGTGCCCCTTTAAAGCGCTCAGCGATACCAGAGCGGCTAAAGCTGCGGAAAAAGGTAAAGGCATCTAAAACGGATAGCGAAGTGACCACCGTCACTGCGGGTGACCTGAATGATATTGAAGATGTCGATCGCGATGCCACATGGGATGCAGTCGAAAAAGCCATGTTTGCACAACAGATTTTGTTGGGGGAGCTCCGTCAACAGCTATAGAAACTAGGGATCCGTGTCGTGCCAACAAGTGCAAGCACTACTGCAAGGGATTCTAACATGTCAGCTGCAGAATGTTCAGTGAAGTCCCAAGTCACCTATTCTGTTGCAATTCTGGCAGGTGCATTGATCACTGACAACGCGGAGGACAGATTTGTGCTGGGATGACTTACAGGACTGGGACTCAACATAGTCACTCTACCACGCGAAAGCTTGCACCAACTCCAGGACAGCGCCACGATAGAGCTCCGCACCCGGGAAGGCCATGCTGAACAAATATTCCAGGAGCAGAAAATAAATCTCGAATAGTTGCACCTCTAAAGGGATGAAGCCATTACCCATAACCATCAAATGCAGTAGCTTGTCACAAAGGCTTGCTCAAGTGCCCCAGAGTTGGAGATTGGGGCTGATCTCCCTATTGAGACCCAAATTCAAAAGTTGGCTACTCGGTTCCGTAGCTCTAAATAGGAGGCCGCACGGATCCACCGGGAGCTTTGTGTGCAGATAAAAGAGTTACAAATGAAGGCTCAGCCGACAATGCCCCCTGAGATCATTGAATAGCACAAGAACATCATCACAGTTGCTTGCGAAATTCTTACAAGAACAATGAAGGAATGTTCGGATTTATTCACACAGTCGATTGTCACACTCACGGCCCTTTAGGAGGACCCAACTCTTTAGCGCTTGGAAGCCGAAGCTCGGGAGCTTCAGGAAGCTTATGACAGGATGAAAGGAACTACGTCAATGGTGGCTATCATGCAGCGCCTCGCTAAGATAAGGGAAGCCTAGGACCTAAAGATCCAAGATGATGCAGCTCGACAAAAGGGAGTCGTGATTAAAGCGAATCTCCAGCCATGGCTGGACAAGGTATTTGTAGTTTTGACCACCATAGAGTGTCAGGTAGCTCAGATGAAAAGCGAGTACGCCACCATTGAGACAGTGCCTCCCAAGACTGAGTTGACACCCGCACGCATGGAATTGATGCAATAGATGACAGAAGAATTTGTTGTTTGAACAAGTGAGGTCCAGAGGATGCTTAGTTCCCTCAATTAGAAGATTGACGTACCAGCTGAGTGACTCGGGATGAGTCACGATGATTGTGTTGGGGGTCTGTTGGGTAGCGGAAGCCCTACACAATGGTTACAAGGCGCGAAGTTAGACCTTTTGGGTAAAGTTAGGATAAAGGCTCTGCTAAATGTGTGGAGTGCGAATTGTAATAGGTTGAGTCAAAGGGTAGTCCGCCCGAAAAAAATGTAAAAAGATGTAACTAGGGTCGGCCTGCACAAGGGGTCGCGGGCCAAGGGATGGTATAAATAGAATGAGGCTCTATGGGTAGGAGGAATATAATTTTGATGGCATGAAATGTAATGGGTACTTGAAGTAGAAAGATCGAAAGCGTTTGTAAGTCGGAGTCGAGGGTTAGGTAGTAGCTAGAGGCTCTGTAGCTGTGTGCGCAGATGCCTAGAAAGTCCGTAGCTGTGTGCACAGACCTCTATAGCTGAGTGCGCAGGGTAGATCTGGATGTTTTGGTGGAGAATCATAATAAAGAAAATTTTGCTTCTGTAATTCTATATTATCGCGCATCTGTCTTTATGGTTTACCTTTCTATATCTGGTTAATGCAAATGTGATGAATGTATGCAAATCTGGGTTCATTTTGTGCGCAAATAAATTATGTTCATTAAATGTTTGATTAAAGACCCAGTTGAATGGTTCTGAATCATAACTACTTTCTTCAAGTAGAATAGCGCATGAATAAGAAAATTATATTCACCCTGGATCAGTGCAAAGGTCAAGCAACGTGGAGTTATAGAACAGTGCGTGAACCCTCCAGTACACATCTAGAGATACCTAGGGTGTGGAAACCTGGTTCCAGCACCCTCCCCTACTACCTCGAGTGAGACCTCAGTCCGTGCTCCATGGGCTATTGCTGAAAGGGCCGGTAGCTACGGGATTTGTTTGGCTAAATAACTCTTCCAAACCTGGGTCAGGCCCAAAGAAGCCAACACTACTGCCAGTGATCTTTTTTGCTTAAAATAATCTTTTCCATCGTATTCCTCAGAGATATCTTTCCAACAGGTTATCATTCACGTCAAACAAAGATAATATGGCCAAGTCACGACCCCGAGAAGTTGCCTGTCCAACTCACCCCAACGGGGCCCATAAACTTTTGGTGTTACATCTCCTTGGGTTAGAGTTTTGGTTATTTAAAGTTTGCTCTTATTGTTCAATAATAAAAAGGCCCTTGAGCCTCATTGGAAGGTAGTTCAAAGGCATGTAGCCACCACATCTCTTCTCAGAGATAAGATACCATCACCCTAATTGGTTTATTTCCATTTCTATTTGTAAGAATATTTTAGTATTTTCCATTAATGAAATGAAGTATTATTTCTTATGCATCTTTGTGTTTATGGTTATCTCTGTAATTTGTTGCGTTCTTGTTTAAACCTAGATTATTGGTATCAGAGCAGTCTGCTTTTTTCTTTGTTTTTCTTTGCATGTTCCCAACGAGGTCGGGATATAAGGAGTTAGGGCTTGAAATGGTCGAACCTTTGCAAGACTAGCCTCGCAAATCCTGAGGGCCTCCCATGGAAGATGAAAAGAAGACAAGGGGGTAGGAGATCCTATCAAAATCTTGCTCGAAGAAGCCCTCGAGTGAAAAAGGAATGCGATGATGGACAAATTTGCCCAGATCCTTCAACGGCTACCCAGGGGTGATGCATCGGCTTCCAACAGCTACTCTGGAAATGCCACACCATTTAAGTTACAAGTTAATTTTGAAATCCCCATATTTGAGGGTTAGATATACATAGATGTCGTCAATAAATGGTTAAATATGTTAGAGGGTTATTTTTCTATTCATGATGTTTCCAGTCGGGAAAAGATTATTTTCGATCTTCTCAAAGTAGGCCCCCACGTCAAGGATTGGTGGGAAACCTACTATGAGCAGAGGAATGAAAGTACATGCTCACTATTTTTAGCTGCACCCACTTGGAATTCATTTTGGGATGCCCTCAAGGAGCAGTACTGCCCTGTTGGAAGCTATGAGGATCAATACATAAAGTGGACCATGCTGTGGTAGGGAAGGGATCAATACGTGCCGGAGTTTACCAATATTTTCCATACCCTTCACACAAAGTTGGGGATCAAGGATTCAAAGCACCATTTGGTACTCAAATACCGTGGCTGCTTACACAAGCACATCTAGGAGGAAATAGAATTCCTGAACATCTCCTCGCTCGGCACGGCATACCGATATGTCGTCAATGTCGAGAAAAAGTTTAAACAGAAGAAGTGATACTTTGGATCTGTGAATCTGAAGCAAGGGAAAGGTGCCCCCAAACTATAGAACAAAGGACAAAGCCAGGGCAGGGCAGCCCAAGACAACCCGCCAAAGCTGCAAGCAAAGAACGGTATCGTGAAGCCAAAAAAGGACATAGGAAAGTGGTGTGGGTTCCATAAAAGCTCCACTCACAACACAAGTGAGTGTTGGGCCAAGTAGTCACTGGTGGTCGAGCTAAAGATTTTAGAATCAGATGCATGCTCTGACTCTGAGTTAGAACTTGACAAGGGGAATTACAAAGGGAAGAAGATTATCGATGCGGAGCCCAATGCCACTGTTGCCACCACGAAGATCCAGAAGGAGGAACCCAAAGATCCATAGGAGGAGGAGTGTCTCTTCCACTCCAAAATGTGGGTAAAGGGCTCCCTGCTATAGTTCATTGTTGATAGCGGGAGCCAAAATAATCTCATTTTGGTAGAGATTGTGAAGCAGCTGGGCTTACTGCAAAACAATGCAGTAAGCTCATTTCCAAAACCGGGAAATTTGTTTTCCTGATAATATGCCCTCAAGGAAAGAAGAAGAAGTGGCCACGGCCTTCAGACAGGGCCCCTCTACACGACAACTATAGATGGAAAAGGTCGTGGAGGAGTATGAGGACAACTTCACCTCTCCTGCAAGGGTTCTTCTGCACTATTAGGTCAAGCACTCCATCGATCTGACCCCAGGTGCGTCGCTATCCAATGGACCAATCTATCAGTGTTCCATTCTGGAGAATGATGAAATCAAGAGGCAGATTCAGGAGCTGCTATAGAAAGGTCACATCCATCTGAGTTCATTGCCCTGTGGGAGCCCGATCATGTTGGTACAGAAGAAGGATGGGACTTGGAGACAATGTATTGACTATCGGGTGCTGAACAAGATCACTGTCCGTAATAGGTACCCGATCCCATGTATTGATGACCTCCTGGACCAAATGAAGGGGGAAAATATTTCAGCAAGATTTATTTGAAGTCAGGATATCACTAGGTACCAATCTAACCCTCTGATGTGTAGAAGATTGCCTTCAAAGCTAAGGAGGGGCTTTTTGAATGGTCGGTTATGCCTTTCGGATTCACGAATGCTCCTGCAACTTTCATGATGCTAATGGATGACAACTTGTGGCCATTCACCAACTCATTTGTAGTGGTATACTTGGATGACATCCTGATCTTCAGCTAGAGTTGGGAAGAGCACCTCCACCATATCCGATAGGTTCTCCAAACACTCTGAGAACATAAGTTATGTGCCAATTTGGAGAAATGCACTTTTGGCATGACCTAGGTTCAGTATATAGGATACATTATTGATGAACAGGGGGTGCATGTGGATCCAACCAAGATCCAAGTCATTTGGGATTGGCCATATCCAACCACTCTAACAGAGGCCTGCAACTTTCTAGGTCTTGCCAACTTCTACCGTAGGTTTGTGTTGGGATTTTCTCATATCACTTGGCCCTTGAGTCAAGTCACCAAGGGAGGAGCAAAAGCAAAATTATTTTGGTCTAAATCTCAACAGAAGGCATTCACAGAGTTAAAATATTGCCTCTTCTCGACACTGGTGCTCACATTACCAGACTTGCAACAACCATTTGAGGTCGAGACAGATGCCTCTAACTATTCTATTGGGGCATTCCTTATTCAAAACGGGCATCCAATGGCATATCACAGTGAGACACTTTCAGACATAGTCCAAAGTATCCCACTTATGACAAAGAGATGTATTCCATTATGCAGGCATGCTGACAATGGAAACATTACATTTTGGGGAAGGAAATAGTCATCCACACAGACCACCGACCCCTGCAATTCAGACAAACCCAAGGGAAATTGCAAAATGATCGCCATCAGAAGTGGTCCACATACCTGCAATAGTTCCATTTGAATATCAGGTATGAGAGGGGAAGCACCAATAATGTTGCAGATTGCCTCAATCTACCACCAATCATGGAGTTAACCACTGTGCTCAACTCTTGTGGGCACGAGACTCCTAATTGGCCACTTCTCTACAAAAGCAACCTAGAATTCGACCACACATACCAGACACTCTTGGATGGTCAACATGTTCCATATTTTCACCTCCAGGATGCCTTGTTATGCCACCTGGGTCACCTTTGTGTTCCTTCAAGTGAGCGTGCAACAAGATTTTGGGAAGACACAAAGTCGCTGTTGGGCATTTCGGGGTCGAGAAAACGGTGGTAGTACTGCAGAAGTATTTCTATTGGTAAATCTTCGATAGGATGTCAGGAAGTACATTAGATCATGCACTGACTACGTCATGCCAAACCGACCATCAAGAAGCAAGGCCTCTATATCCGTTTCCTACCCCTAAGTCGACCTTGGGAATCCATCTCCATGGATTACATGTCAGGCCTTCCTTCCCACTAAGCATGGAAAATTACTGTGTTTTTGTGGTCATCGACAGGTTCTCGAAGATGGCCATTATGGCGGCCTGCAAGAAGAATATCACAATAGAATCCACTGCTAAACTCTTCTTTGAATGAGTGTGGGTACACTTTGGGATCCCACATTCTATCATCTTGGATCAAGACAACGGGTTCCTCAGTACATTTTGGTCCAGTCTCTGGTCGATGCTGGACACCAAACTCACTAAGTCCACATCCTTCCATCCTCGAACTGATGGCCAGACAGAGTTTGTCAATAGGATGATCGTACACATTTTGCACATGTACAACTCAATGCATCCACGCACATGGGACGAGAGCATCCCCTATGTTCATCAAAGCTACAACCGAGCTCTCCATAACTCGACTCGCCACAGCCCTTTTCAGGTGGGCTTGGGATTCCAGCCACTATGTCCCATTAATGTGGCCATGCCATTTGCAGCTAAGCACGCAGATTCAGCTCATGTCCAATTCGAAACAGATAAGGCAAACAACTTCATTTAGCACATCCAATATATTCACCAACAGATCCATTACATTCTGGAGAAATCAAATGCCAAGTACAAGCAGGAACATGATCAACATCAAGTGCCACACAACTTTTAGGTGGGTGACAAAGTTTGGTTGCATTTGCAAAAGGAATGCCTTACCAGAGCCTATCATAAACTCAGACCACTCTGATATGGTCCTTACACCATTACCAAGGCTATGGGAGACAATTCATTTTAGCTCAACATTCCCCCATTCCTTGGCCTACACCCAGTGTTCAATGTGGACTACCTTCGGCTATACTTTCCACCATTACTAGACACATCCGACATTGTAGAACAGCTCACACCCACAGAGTTAAATCCAAATTGCATGGAACAAGCTACAATTGATCGGATCATGGACACACAGATCAAGCACACTCACCAGTAGAATATCCAACTGTATCGAGTTGTCAAAGCAGGCCAACTCCTTCACCAGGGCAAACGGTTCACTAGGGACCAAGTTCAACAGAAGTTTCCTCATCACATGGAGGAACTCAACGCAATGGGGACCATTGCTTCCTAAGAGGGGAGGAATGATCCAAGTGGATATTGGTAGCCACCCGCCAATTCCACTTGGACCCCCACCATTGCTTCTTTCAGTTTTTTAGTTTCCTTAATTGTAGCACAATTTACTATTTTTAGCATTTTTCGGGTCCTAAACTTCTAGAGCCATTTTGAGGTCCTAAATGACGTTTTTTTTTAAATCTACCGCCAACGATTAAATGTTTAAAATTTCCTTTTCCTTCATAGTCCTAGGAGATATCTTTCCAACAGGTTATCATGTGCGTCAAACAAAGATAATATGGCCAAGTCACGACCCTAGGAAGTTAGCTATCGAACTCACCCCAACAGGGCCCATAAACTCTTGTTGTTATGTTTCCTCAGGTTAGGGTGTTGGTTGTTTAGGGTTTGATATTATTGTTCAATAATAAAAAGGCCCTTGGGCCTCATTGTAAGGCAGTTTAGAGGCATGTAGTTGCCACATCTCTTTTCAAAGATAAGCTACCATCACCCTAGCTGGTTTATTTCCATTTCTGTTTGTAATCATATTTCAGTATTTTACATTAATGAAATGAAGTATTATTTCCACTGTATCTCTGTGTTTATGGTTATCTCTGTAATTTGTTGGATTGTTGCTTAAATCTGGATCACTCTCACCCTCAGTTGGCAAGCCTGTGGCCTCTGAAATGGATTCTTCGGTGACTGGAAACTATAGGGTTCTAATTCTTATTGTGTTTCCATCAAAATAATATATGAAATCATGGAAAAACTCAGGTTGTTCCCATTGAAGCGTTGGAACACTTATTCCCATCCTGCATTTTTGAACAGAGCCAACATCTATGGATACACTTTAAACTACATCCCATCGGGTTAAAACTGCTTCACATGACCTAATCGACCCATCTTGCAAAGACTCTAACACTGCAAATGCTTCTAAAGTCTTGAATTCTCCTGGATGGGCATTCTAAACACTTCTAGAGATTTCTTCCTCACTCTAAACAAATTTCTGGGTTTGCTAGAAATTATCATTTTAGGGTACACTAGACATTTTAGGGTTTGAGTTTAAACTTCCTTCTTGGGCTTTACAATGCAGTTGGTTGTCACATCATGGATGAAAAGGGGTATGGATTTGTAAAAAAATGCTTAGGCACTTGAAATGATGGGGTTGGTAGATCAAAAACCTAACTTTTAAAATTTTCGATGAGCGCTATGAAAAACTTAGGATAAGATTAGGGTTAGGTGAAAAGACATGATTAGACATGTGCCTAGGCTTATATAGCAATTTAAACAAAAAAAATATAGGCCCTTTACATAACCATGACTATACATAATGAATTGATAAAAATAGCCTTTGGACCTTATCCTAATAGAACCAGTGATGTTTCCATAATAGTTTCCACACATCCAGACTTGAGGGAAAATTTACTCTTAAAGGGGGGGGGGGGGCATGGTAGCACATGACCCTAATTTCTCTACTCTTAGGTTAATTACGAGTTAGTAATTTACATACATTGTGATGCTCTTTGAATAAGGCCCATTTGGTAGTTAGTTAGCAGTTAGTTAGGGACAAACTATTTAGAAATTAGTAGGATATAGAATGTTTTTTCAAGGATTATTTTTTGGGGCTCTGCTCAAATGAGGTTCCCCCCTCGAAGAGGCCCATGAACATTGCACTCTATTTTGGAATTATGAATACCATTGTATATTCTATAAGTTTGATTGCGTTGTTTCTTGTATTTTCCTTTCAACGCTTATATCTCACTACAACAAAACAGGCAATTTGCGCCAGATTTAGCACCAGATTTTAGTGCATTTTTTCTCAATTGGGATGAGCAGCCTAGCGCTAAATCTAGCTCTATTGTACAATTTTTAAAGTGTCCTTTTTGCACCAAATTTTTCATCTTTTTTTATGCCAAATTTTCCATCATTTTTTGCATCATATTTTGCACCAAGATTTTCGTTTAGTTTTACAATAGGTTTCGCTTCTAGTTTTGTGTCATTTTTTGCATCATTATTGGCTTCCTCTTTTGTGGCATTCTTTGCTTCTAGTTTTGTGTCATAATTTGCATCGAGTTTTACACCATGTTTGGCATTTGATTTAGTTCCTTTTTTACATCCAGTTTGTGTTAATCTTTGCATTTGGTCTTATGCCATTTTTGCTTCTAATTTTGTACTTATTTTTACATCTATTTTTATGCTAGTTTTTCTGCCTTTTTTTATACTATTTTTTCCATCCAATTTTGCACCATATGTTAAATCTGATTTAGTGCCAAATTTTGCATGCATTTTTGCACCATTTTTTGCATCCACTTTTTCATTTTATTTATCTCCCTTTTTTGCATCCTATTTTGCACCATATTTTGCATCATTTGTTGCATCCAATTTAGCATCATTTTTAACACCATTTCTTGCATCCAATTTTGCATCTTTTTGAGCATCTAAATTTACATCGTATGTTGAACCATGTGTTGTATCCACCTTTGAATCCCATTTTATGTCTATTGTTATGTTCAATTTTGAGCCATTTTTTTTTTTTACTTTTGCATTTTTTTTTGCACCAAGTTTTGAATGATTTGTTGCACCTCATTCTACATCCAATGTTGCATCTCAATTTGCATCCAAATTTGAGCCATTTTTATGCCCATTTTTTTCTTCTATTGTGTCCAATTTTGCATCCTTTTTGGTATCTAATTTTGCATCCTTTTTGGCATCCAAATTTGCATCCTTTTTTCTGCCACATTTTGTGTCGACATTTGCATGTTAGTTTGCACCTAGATTTTAGTTTGGATTTTCATCTAGTTATGCATCATTTTTTACATCCTTGGTTTCACCCTTTTTTAGTCCCATTTTTCATCTTGTTTATGTCTTTTCTTACATCCTTTTTGCACCCCAATTTTTCATCCTAATTTTACACCATTCTTTGCATCCTCATTTTGGTGTCCATTTTTGAATCCTTGTTTGCGCCGAATTCGGTATCCTTTCATATGCCCTATTTTGTTCCCTTATTTGTGTCCAGTGTTGCACCCTTTTTAATTTTACTTTAAAACCCTTTTTGTGTCATTGTTTGCATCTTGTTTTGATGGCTAGTTTAACATCCAATTCTACTCCCAATTTTTCATCCATGGTTACATCCACTTTTGGCTTCTTGTTTAGAGCTTTACTTTTATTTCCATTTATGACCCCCTTTATGGGTTCATTTTACTAATTTTATTTATATTTATATTTATATTTTTTCTAAATATGTCTAAATCTATTAATATAACAAAATGGTACAAGGATGCACTAGCCTCTGCATTTCAGATCTCAAAATATGCTCTGTTTAACATCCTATATCTAAAAGTGATTGCTCGCAGTGAGGAAACTAGTCCAAAATTGAATTTTTCGCTGCCCACACAGGGGTTAGAGCTTAGAATAGTTTATCAGACTTCACATTAAAATTTAACAAAAATTGCATACAGGAAGCAACAAAATAGACCACTGACAACATTTTCACAAAGGAAATGACAAAATGGACCACTGATATGGAAATCCATGAGCTCATGACCTGGCAGGAGGGAAAGCATGGAACGACTATGTGTCATTGTAGTGAGGAGGTTCTTTGACGATCAGACATCTATATTCCTCCATCTCATCCTTCGCAACCTGTTGAACTCTCGGTGCTTCTCCACCATCTTGGAGTGGGTTGAGGTATTACCTCCATGATCTGCGCCTTTATGTTCTGGAGCATCCTCATGTCTTCTGCATTCCCCTGAGCTGCTACCAAGGGCTTTCCTTTTGCCTGCAACTATCTTCTCTCTGATATGGCTAGCTGGAATGTTCGTGATTTGAGTTATTTATTTGAATGCTACAGAAATTGTGGCAATTATGCAAGGCTTGTCAAGAGTACACCAAAATTGAAATTGGGTTGAATGGATGGGAGGCT
The DNA here is from genome assembly GCA_000404065.3 of Pinus taeda. NCBI lineage: Eukaryota > Viridiplantae > Streptophyta > Pinopsida > Pinales > Pinaceae > Pinus > Pinus taeda. The sequence continues at coordinate 102,880 of APFE030719937.1, forward strand.
GAGGAGCCTCTACATCACGCACTGAACCTGCCATATGTGCGCGTCCTCGTCCACTGTGGGTAGCAGGATATCGTCTTGTGAAGTGAGTTGTAGAAGATGGTGAAGAAACAGTAGAGGAGGTAGATTTCGAGCGGGACAGGGAGGGAGGCCGAATTGCTCTCCCTCTGTTGCCACCCTTCTGGCAGCACATCTGATGTCACAGCCTAGTCATGCTAATCTGGCTTGAATTGGATAAACTGGGATGAGGATGAGTGGTGACAGGTGTGGAATTATTGGAGGGAGCCGAAGGAGAAGAGGTATTCAAATCAATGGCAAGGTTAAGTTCTAAAATATTAGAGCGAAGGCTACAATGGAGGTTGTGCGAGAAATGGAAAGTCTTGTCCATTTCAATGCAATTCAATAGCTGGCATTTTGTCCCCATTGTCATGTGCAGGCTCGGCTCTGCAATAGCAAGGAGATAGTTAAGGTTCAATGGAGAAGGAGTATGGGAGAAGCGATCCAAGAGCTTCATCTTAATCAACAGAGTGAGTCTACCTCATCCCATGCACTGCAATAAATATCCATAAATGCCCGTGGTAGAGTTCTATAGGGAAGAATGGGTGGCCAGTTGGCTTCGCCACTTGCCATCCTTTTTTGCTTCGCTTTGACAGCGCAGTTAATCACCTGCATCCGGGACTTCTGCATCATGTTGCACCAGGTCAGTGCATTCCTGTAGATGAGAGCTATCATTTATAATATCAAACAAGCCAACATTTAAGACTCGATCACTATCCACTCCCGGATTTTCTAGGAGATCCACCACTTTATTGCCTTGCCTTTTGACATGATGGAAGGTGATAGCTTCGTTAATTAGGAGCCATTGTTTGATGAGATCTAATCTAGCTACTAACTTCCAGCTATCAGCTACTTTGTGAGCAGGAGTGCCTTAGAGAATTTGATTGGCCATGTTGATGAGGATTTGAGAATCTCCTTCTATTACTATAGGAAAAAAAACCATGCTGCTGAGCTAAACAAAATCCTTGCCACAATCCTTCTAGTTCAGCTGAATTGTTCGTGTCCCAACCTATCGATCCAAAGAAGAGCTTGAGTGGCCTATCTTTATGATCCCTGAAGATGCCACCATATCCAGCCTTTCCTGGGTTGCCTTTGGATGTCCGTCAAAATTTTATTGTATCATTCCTTGGGGAGGAGGCTGCCAGTTACTTGATGCACTGGAAATCTGAGAGAGGTCTCTGGGGAGCTCAAGAGTGTGGGCAAGTCGAAGATGCTAGTTCTCCCATATGTTATTTTCTTGAGGAAGGGTAGGCAGGTCCCCTTCATGCCAAATTTGAAGTGCCATCGTTTCCTGCAGATTGTTGCGTAGATTACTCCATATGATCTCAAGAGGGGTACTTTGGTTTTTGAAAATGCGTTTGTTTCTTTCCTTCCATAAAGTCCAAACAAGAAGTCCGGGGACAATTTTCCAAAAAAAGTTTAGCAGTCTACTCTTGTAAGGATCAATTCTCTAGTTTTGAATGGTTTTGGTGATATCCCCTGTTTCTTTGCCTCATCTTTGACATCTAAATTCTGTTTTCTCCCAGATTCTATTAGCAAGGTAGCACGTGTCCATAAGATGTTGTATTGTCTCTTCCTGTTGGTTGCAATTGGGGCATCTTGAGGGTCCGTGGAAGATTTTTTTCCTTAGTTTGTCCCAAGTGAGTATCTTTTTTTGACATAGAAGCCAGAGAAAAGTAGAGATCTTGGGCCAAATACCAAGATACTAGATTTTGTCCCAAATGGGATCTTTCAAGTCCTGAGTTCGAATCAAGAGGTTATACACCTCCTTAGTGGTGAAAATTTCCCATGGGGTATATCCCATCTTAGTATATCCTTCTTGTCTGAGAATCGAATTTTTCTATTAATGAGTTCTATGTTAATCTCGTTGTGGAGTTGCTCTATGCCTTTTTTTATAATTTGTTCTATAGCTATCCATTGTTTGTATCCCTGATTAATAACTGGGGTCTAGTGCTAATTTACTTTTCCCTGTTGTTGTGTTGCCCAATCAACTGTATGTGGAGGATTGTACATATTGCTGAGCCATGGTTTTTGTTGCCAAGAGTCGACCTAGAAGTAAGTGTTGCTACCATATTTGACTTCCCAGAAACTATGCTTCTGTATCAGGGTGCTCTGTTGTCTTGCTGCATTCCAGATTAAAGAGCCCTTTTCATTGGTTATAAGTCTGACTAAATCTTTTGGCGGTCTATTATTTACATATTCGACAGTCCAAAGAGTGGCCCAAGGTGTGTTTGGAGCTGAGAGCTATTTCCACCATATCTTTGCTCCCATAACTGCATTGCTGTGGTGAGGATCTCGGAGCCCTGCTCCTCCATCTGTTTTGGGAAGGCAAACTGTGTTCCATTTGAGCAATGCCCATTTTCTATTTTGGCCTGAGGATCCCCATAGAAAGTTTCTCTGTAAATTTTTTATTCTCTTAATTACCCATTTTGGTGTGGCCAAAACTGAGAAAAGATATAAGGACATTGATTGTAGAACAAATTTAACCGGCACCAACCTACTAGCCATATTAAGGGTTCTAAAGGTCCAAGAGGCTAGATGGGGTTCAAGTCGTTCAAGGAGTAAAAGCCAAGAGGCATGCTTAAGCGTTGAATTAGTCAAAGGGGCTCCAAGATATTTGGATGGAAGAGAGGCTTTAGAGAATTCGAGAATGCGAATTATGGAGGATTGAGTGATGGGGGGAGTGTGAAAAAAGAAAATTTGGGATTTTGAAGTATTGATGCTAGCTCTAGAGGCCTCCGAAAAAACATCAAGAATGGATTTAAACTTTAATGCTTCCTGTACATATGGATGCCCAAACAACATGTTGGAATTATGAAGAGAAATGCCTCTGCGTTGTTGAGTTTGAAGGGCATCCTTTATTGCTCATCCTAATTCTTCAGCCATTAGCACAAAAAGAAAGGGAGAGAGGGGATCTTCCTGATGAATACCTCTGGATGGTTGGAAAGTCTGAGAGGGGATACCATTTGCCAAAATGGAGAAGAAAGTAGAGGAGACAAAATTCATAACCCATCTAACCCAGGGACATGAAAATCCAAACTCAATAAGTATTTTTTTAATGTAAACCGGACTTAACTTGTCAAATCCTTTAGAGAGACCAATTTTGAGAATCATAATTGCATTTTTGTTATGCTTTAAAGAATGGATGATCTCATGCGTGAGAATGATGCTGTCAATGATTTTCATGTCTTCTACGTAACCTGATTGTTCTGGCAAAATTAGCAATGGAAGCAGAGGTTTCAAATCAGAAGCAATGACTTTGGAGATGATTTTGTAGATAACATTGCACAACGCTATTGGCGTGAACTTATCCAAAGTTGTTGCATGCTCTTCTTTAGGGATGAGAGTAATAAAGGTGGCATTTAGAGAAGGAAGCAACTAGTGGAGAGTTCTTGATTCTTCCACAACCTTCCATATGTCCATTTGAATGAGTTCCCAAAAGTTATGAAAGAAGTTGGAGGTAAAACCATCTGGGCCTGGAGCTTTCCCCTATTTGAGTTGTTTCATTACTGATTCAACTTCCTATAGAGTTATTGGATGAAGGAGTAGTTGATTATGTTCATTTGTTATGATTTTTGGGATATGCTGGAGAATCCTTTCTATAGCTGGCTGTCTATTGATATGTGGTTCCTGATGAACTTGTTTGAAATGTTGGAGGTTCTCTCTTTTGATATCCTCGTGTTCTTCTAATTTTTCTCCCTGTGAATTCTGTATTTGAGTGATGTTGTTGTGCATTCTTCTCTATATGGTAGTGCAGTGAAAGAATTTCATATTCTGTTCTCCCTCTTTTAGCCATCTTATTCTGGATTTCTGCTTCCATAGAATCTCCTCTCGCTTTGATCATTTCGTGTGCCAGAGATTTTTGGGCTTGAAATATATTCCCAAATGTCATTTGATTCCATTTCTTAATATGCATTTTGAGATATTTGAGTTATTGTTGAAGTTGATACATTTGTGATCCTGCAGAAGGGATGAAACTTTTTGTTAGGGTCCCACCCTAACCCCCTTATTCATGTCATGGGATCACGTCATAGTCAAGAGCTAATAAAGCCCATATTAATCTTTGTAAGTGGTTAACCCGCAATTAATGACGGGACCACAATTAGTTGCAAATGGGCGGTAGTATTAGATAGAGGGTAAATGGGCGGTAGTATTAGATAGACGGTATTAATAAAACCCACGGTATTGGCCCGTGGTATTGCATGTATGAGTCATATATAAAGGATAGAGACTCCCTGCGAGGAGCATCGTGTCTTGTTTTGTAATCGAGCTCTGCTCTATTGGAGGTTTCCCCCTCGAAGAGGCCTGTGAACATTTCTCTCTGAGTAATAAAATCATTGCTATTCTGTGTTATGGGTATATTTTCTTCGCATATTCTATGTTCTGGGTATCTTTCTCCCCATATTCTCTGTTCGGTATTACTTTGCAGGTTAAGAAGCATAACAAGTTGTATCAGAGCTCTTTCCAGGGCTCGGTGGCATATCCAAATTTTAGCAAAAAAAAAATTTGGCTAGAGACGTGTTCCGGCGTCTTTAAACCACGGGATCTATCGTTACGCGCATAAACCTGTAGATTTGGGGAGGCATGCACACAGGAAATACAAGAGGTGGTCACGTCTGTTGGACTCCCTTGTAACCCATGTGGGTACCCCTTCGAGTAGTAGCGCATTAGACAGAACCACGCACGGACTGTCTTCCAGTACCTTTGGTATATAGGAAGCCCTAAATACCTTGAAGCTCGCCATATATAAACCTTCGGCCATCTTGTGGCTATAGTACACCAAGAACAACACTCAAATAGATTACTCACCCGTACGTAGGGTAGTCGGGTTGTACGGCTAAGGGTACGGTCGATCCTCCTTAGTTTAGAGCCCTGAAACATTGGGCCGAGTACTACTGTCAGACCCTTATGTATATTGTGATCTGTAGCACCTGACACTCCTCAAGACCATAGTTCCCTTTCTATCGGGGGATCACACATCATCTATTCCAGATCAGCGAGTGCAGTAGCAACAGACATCAGTCCCGTAGCTCTATTAGATCAACAGCAGCAGTGATCCACGATTCAGATCTCTCAGATCTACCAGATCAGAGTAGTTGTGAAGGGTTCCTGTGCCTAGCTATAATTTTCGCAGGACTTTTGGTGGCACCATTCAATTTCTTCACAAAAATTTTCTGTGCGGTCCCAATTTTTCATCAAGTTGGTGTATGGTAGAAACTAGAGCTCAAGCAATGGCCAATGAAAGACAAGAAAAACTTGAAACAAATATGAACGAGCTCAAAAATTCGCTTGACGAACTATCTAGCATGGTACGGCAAGCACTCGTTAAGGGCAAGGAGCCAGCTCTCGAGGACCACTATAATGACCATGAGGGTGAGTATAGCCATTGTCCTCACGTCTGGCACACCCATCCACCACCCAACAGAGATCTCCCACCCAGTCAGCGACCTCCCAAGTTGGATATGCAGAAATTTGACGGTTCTAACCCGTCTGCATGGCTAGCACAAATGGAACAGTA
>APFE030719937.1:116504-132949 GCA_000404065.3 Pinus taeda
ATTCTACGGACCATATCAAGTACTTCAGCGCATTGGAGAAGTGGCCTACAAGTTGGCCTTGCCACCTACTGCAAAAATCCATCCAGTTTTCCATGTCTCATGCCTCAAGAAAGTAATTGGGAACAATTGCAGAATTCAGACCAGTCTTCCTGAATTGGATGAAGAAGGGTCCATCTAGCTTCAACCAGAACAGGTCCTAGACACACGAGTCTAGCAACTGCACGGCCACATGATTAAGGAAGTCCTCGTCAAATGGAAAGACACCTCTCCGGAAGATGCAACTTGGGAACCAGCCACTATTCTTCAGCAGTTTCCGCAGCTTCAGCCTTGAGGACAAGGCTAGTTTTAAGGGGAGGGCATGTTAGGGTTCCACCCTAACCCCCTTATCCATGTCATGGGATCACGTCATAGTCAAGAGTCAATAAAGCCCATATTAATATTTGTAAGTGGTTAACCCGCAATTAATGAAGGGACCACAGTTAGTTGCAAATGGGCGGTAGTATTAAATAAAGGGTAAATGGGCGGTAGTATTAGATAGATGGTATTAATAAAACCCACGGTATTGACCCGTGGTATTGCATGTATGAGTCATATATAAAGGATAGAGACTCCCTGCGAGGAGTATCGTGTCTTGTTTTGTAATCGAGCTCTGCTCTATTGGAGGTTGCCCCCTCGAAGAGGCCTGTGAACATTTCTCTCTGAGTAATAAAATCATTGCTATTCTGTGTTCTGGGTATATTTTCTTCGCATATTCTGTGTTCTGGGTATCTTTCTCCGCATATTCTATGTTCAGTATTACTTTGCAGGCTAAGAAGTATAACACTTTTCCATATTGAGTGGACTAGGTTGTTAAATTTTGGGTGAGTGTGCCAAAATGCTTCGTACCGGAAGGTTCTCCTTGTGGAGTTGTCAGGCCTTTACCATTGTAGAGATATGGGCCAATGATCTGACCCAGAAAGAGGCAAGATTGAGGTAGATAAGTCTCCTCCTAAATGAATGGCATTGTCATATAGCAAAAATCTATCCAATTGTGAGGTGATTTGCTGTGAGCCTGATATTTTATTGTTCCAGGTGTGCATGCCATTGTTAAAGGGCATATCAATGAACCAATTATTTTGCATGTACTCTTTAAAGTGACTACTTTCCATATCTAGTTTGACTTGGCCTCCATTCTTCTCCTCAAGTTTAGTAATAATATTAAATTCATCACCTGTAATACAAAGAGGATGGACTCTGGTAGAATTGAGAGCAATTATTGTGTTCAATAATGCCAATTTGTTCGTGGCATCCTAAGGAAAATATACATTTGAGAGATTTCCACGCACATTGGTCCCTATAATATGAAAAGTGGCTTGAATAAGATTATTAGTGGCATGGAAATCAGTGAGCAAAATAACCTGTGTGTTCCATGCTATTGCCAATCCTCCTGAAGCTCCCGAGGCATCAACTGCTACTGAATGGTTCCCTGGCCATGCTTTTGAGAGAATGGTACCAAGTGTACTACTACTACATTTTGTTTCTTGCATGAATAAAATCTGTGGTTTCTCCTATTGTATCATGTTTTTTATCATTCTGTACTTCACAGGGCTGTTTAACCCTCTTAAATTCCATGAAATGAGCTTCATGATTCAATATTGGGTTTCAGCCGATAGTACTTTGTTAACTTGGAATATCTTCCTGATTCCACCAACATTTCCCCTATGATGATGGTTCTTTGCAGATCTATCTTTCTTCCTCATTTCTTAGTATCTTTGAGAAGGTTTTTCCCATCCCATTGACTCCCCAGTTGTATCCCCAAGGTTCGCTGCTGATGTGATCTTGAAAGGATTACCTCCAAATTCTCTAATTTTCTATCCAGGATTTTTTCAAATTCTTTCTTCCTACATGCTTTTTCAAGGCTAAATATATCTAGATCCCCAATGTCAATACTCTCTGGTTCCTCTTCCATATGTTTGGGCTCACCGCTTTCCGCTGCTAAGTCATTTGTGTGGATTGATTCTTGGATTAAGTTTTTAATTTCCATTCCATTCGGTTGCCATTCGGTTTCCTTGTTGGGACTGGATATTGGGCTTGCCATGTCTACAGGTGACTTCATGCTTTTCCCGAAGTCTGAGGGGTGGATTATCAAAGAAGACTTGGGTATTTCTTCAGCTTGGATAGGGGATTCAGAGCCATTCAAGGTTGGTTGAGCTAATATATCAAAGCTACTTCTGGTTGATGGCTTAGATGTATTGGCTACAGGATTTCTGAGGCTCAAGGTGGGTTTTTTGTGGTGCTTTTTCCAGGTATTTAAATTGGTGAACCCTTCCGAGTCCAGTTTTTCTGAGGAGTTGTTGGCTTTGGTGGTAGCATTGAGGGGGGAGTCATGGAAAATATGTCCATGGGCATGACATTTCCTACATCTGAATGGAACATTTTCATAATCTATGGGTTGAATCCATTCAAAAGCATCATGGTAAATACTTACCGAATCCGGAATTGCTTTGTTTAGATGCATGTAGACATAGATGTGAGCATAGGAGGTATACCTTCTGAGTTTCATTTCTTCTGCTACCTTTATGAAATTACCTAGTCCATTTCCAATGTCTTGTAGAAATTCTTCATCCCAGTACTCCAAAGGTAGGGAATACAATCAAATCCAGACCGGTGCCCAGCTGAAATACTCTTTATCTGGATTGAATCTTTTGATCTAGTCTCTCAGGTACATGCCCTTTAAGTTGAAGAAATAGGGGCCGCCGTCTAGAATTCTATTACGATCTTCTATGAAGTCAAAAATAGTCGTAAAGAAACCTTTAGGATCGAGCTGCAAGGTGACATGTCCTTTGGGTTTCCATTTGGCCAAAATCCATCCCTGCAGGGCTTTCTGCGTCAGCCAGAAGCCAATGAATTTCCCTATGAGAGCGTGATCCTTCATAAATTGGATTTGTGTATTGATCCAATGCCCTGGTAGTTCTATCTTGGGTCATTCTTCTGCAATAGGTTTGCATGTAGCAGAAGTCGCTTTGGGGGTTTCACTATTCAAAGTAGGATCACCTTGTTGTTGATTTTGAGGCCTTGCCTCCGTATCCGGTGAATCTTTGTTTTTCCTTTGCGCTGCTGGGTCAATCTGTGCTTCAGTACTATTAGGCTGCATCTTTTTTGGAGCCCTATCATCTTCATTGGGAGTGTGAATCTCATTTCTGCCATTAAGGGGAGGTGCAGATTCCACCCCTGGAAGGGGAGCCATTCCAATGGTCCTTATTGACGAGGTTCACTATCCCCAGAAAGGTTGATTTGTTATAGAATGGTGATGTACAAAGAAGTTCAGAGGCGGTAGATTTTTCCAGAAACCCTAGTTGGCCATGAATCACAGGTCCACACCCGTATTCATGTTATCACATTGAAAGATGTTAATTGAGAGAAAAAAAAAGATGAGATTCTTCATTTTACTAATTTCATTTACATAGTGAAATATATTAAAGTTTCTAAATATCATTTTGCTGTAGGATTTAATGCACACTTAGATGAACATAAAGCCCTCTTAGTTTATCCCAGAAACCTAGGATAGGCCAATTAAGAGAAAGGTTGTTCTAAGGCTCAGGATTCTTAGTAGATCAAGATGTAGAGTATAGATTAAGAAAAAGAGAAGGAATTCTTGTGAGTCCTCACATGCAGATCTTCTTGGATTTTTTAGTATGGATAGAAAGCACTCCTAGCTAGCTCCAAAGCTTGGTCCTACACATAAGAGAGAGAATAAAGCAACCTTCACAACATAATATCTTGATAATTGAAACTATCAGAAACATATAAATATTATTGAATAAATAAATATAAACCAAAATCCCATACATTCATTAGTTAAATAGAATAAGTAAAGAATGAATAGAAACATATGGAAGGAATAACAACTAATCTATATTAATAAAGGAGTTGGAGGAAAGTCACAACAAACAGACGTAGTTGCAGCAGAACCTCTCCCAACTGCTAGCTCCAAAACTCTCCCTCTCAAGATAGATCTCAGCAGCGTGACAATACAAGAATTCCCATCATTTTCTCAATGGCCAAGCCTCCAATATATAAGAAAGTGAAGGCTATGAAGATTTCCCAAATTCATCATTAGTTCAATTTGGGCAAAATATTTTGGGTGAATAATGTTTTCTCATATAAAAATGGTATTTTCCACTTTTTAGATGCTTTTGTGCTTAGGAAAAAGGTGCCCCATGCTTTATGGCTCTTTCCCGCTTTTGTATGCTTTTATTTTTTAGGAAAAAGCTAAACGAGAGGATAAAGAGATCACATTCCACCATATGAGTTTCTAAAAGTGAACAAGAGTGTCAAATTCAAATTCTAGTTTGCTTATGTTTTAACTTTTTTTAATATATATTTAGTTTTAGTATTTTTTTATTTTCTAAAAAGATATATTTAGTTTTTGGTATTGTTTTTCTATAAGAAAAAATATATTTTGTTTTTATAAAAATGGATTTCAAACATTCCATTCACGCTAAATTTGTGATTTTATGATAGGATTTTAAATTATATATAAAAAAGTAACTTAATTCCATGTGTTGTGTCGGTGAGATGGGTATTATACATCTCTTCCTTGCTAAGTTATAGAATGTGCTTGGGTTTTCTTAATGGAATAAAACTAATTATGTTCTTCATTATACCTTGAAATTTTCATCTTGAACCTAATAAAACAATAAAGTTAAAATAGGTTTTCATTTGTCCTTTGTAGATATTTGTCCTCATTAATCTTGGTCTTAATATATTAATTGTCTTATGGTGGCCTGTAGTGGTCACTTCCATTAGTTGCATGCTTCATGGTTTTCTATTAGTGACATTTTTTAGGCTTGATAATATGTTATTTAATTTATCAAAATGTGTTATTTCCAGATTATTGTTAAATATTAATATTAGATATGTTGGTTTTTTAGCATGGTTTAGCAAAACATTCCCAAAATGTATTTTATAATGCAATGATTCATTGCTTGATGAAATTGTTTTGGATTTTTTTTTAATGATTCATTGATTGATGAAATTGCTATGGATATTTTTTTTAGTATATTAAAATGTATGTGATAAAGTCAAAAGTCACCTCTATTTTAGAGTTTCATTGGTCAATTTCCCTTAAGGCCATCAAGTTCACCATTCTGTCCCAGGTTAAGGAAATATAGGAGTCATGAAGTGGAATTGTCCAAGCACTTAAATCTTGAGACATGTTTTTGTTAGTCACATTATACTTCCTTTCTGTGTAAATTCTCGATGAAAATAGTCTCATGGAAAATGAGGGGCCTCAATAGTAAAGGAAACCAAAGACTCCTAAAATAAAAATGGTGCGCAAATCACCCATCAATAATGGTGATATAAGAAACAAAAATATTAAGTGAGGTTCTACCTCATATAATTAGAAAATGGGGGAGGAATTTCCAAGTAGTAGTGATTGATGCTTAGAGATACTTGGGTGCAATGGTTATTATTTGAAATGATCAGGACATCAAGGTTACCAATATGTTTACCTCTTTTTTCATCATGACAATACAATTTTAGTTAATTGACATCAAGGAATACTACCATGTATCCAATGTCTATGACTCCAATATTGCAAATGGAAAACCTTTATTTCTCAATCCTATTTCTAGCACAAGTAATTTATACTGCCCATCTCCATGGATTATTGGGAGTGACTTCAATATTATCAAGTGTCTTGAGGAAAATAAAGGATGAATCACGATGTTTAACAAGATATTTTGTAAGCTATACCATTAAAGCCATAAAGTAGTCTCCATTAAAGTTGTCAAGCAATGAGTCTCCAACCCACATATGTGGATAAATTAGATGTAATACATGTGTGTGTGGTGAATAACTTAATACATTGTTATAATAACTCCACAAACTTATGTATTTCACTCTGTCACATAAATTGACAGTAGTGTGACATAAGTAAACCAAGAGTAGAAATGAAACCCTTAGGCAACAAACATTCCTTAGATCCTCAATTAGGTGCTTAAATGATGAAGTGAAAATGCAAGGGGAAAAGAGGATTTCATGATTTAACCATCACAAACATGTGATCAAGTGTGACTAGGAGTGTATATATTCATATATTTTCCAAAGAGGGAGTGAATACATGAGTTACCATTCATTGGGCCTTATTTTTATTTCTTTTCTTTTTCTTATATATAGGACTTAGGGAATAAGGTTTCCATAAGTTTGGCACAACTCATAGATATAACATTTACATGAATTTTCACTTCAATCTTAGATTTTAGACTTAGATAATTCATTATAGTGTATCTTTAATGATTTTGGCTTTCACTTTTTGATTTTATTTCATCACAAATGACAAAAGGGGAAATATTTTGCCACAAATCTATGAATGCTTAATCATAAAGGCATAATGTGATGAAAACAAATTAATGATGTTATTCTCTATGAAAATGATGGGTATTCTTGATAAAATCTTATGCTTGTGGATGTCTCCTCTCTTGTTGAGAGGGAGTGAGGGTAGACACCATATTATCCATGTGTCATGTACTATGTCTAGGACTAACAGTCATAAGCCTAGTAAAGACACTGGTAGGGAGAATGGTGGATTGGATAAACATCTAGGACCAATATTATTTGACAATTTTTACTTTGACTGGGACTAACCACAATAAGTCAAGTACATTAATCCAAAATAATAATAGTCATGAGGATTGGCATTTCCTGGTGTCAAATATTATGATAATAGATTAGGAAATGATCATGTGAATACATACCTAGTGAACATCCTGGTGGGGTAAGTGCCAAGAGAGGCAATGGTGTCCAAATTTATGCCTCCCAACATTGTGCTTTGATCTAATGGAGAGATAAACTTGTTAGTCAAGGCCTTGCTATTTTTACAATGTTGGCTATGATGATGTAAATCATCATTGATGCTTATCAATCCAGATCCCTTCTTATATGAATATTTCAACTTGAGAGTATTTTTTTGTCTCATTATGTGTACCTCCCTAGTTTAGAGGTATGGTCATCATCTTCATTATTGCCATCATTAGCACCATCATTGTCATCATTATTTTCATCATTTGATTATCATCATCATCATCATAATCATGATTATGGACATTGTATTCAATGGTTCATAATTATAGGTATCATAAGAAATATCATCAACCCAAAAAATGTTACGAGTGCTCGAAAAGGGTTATTTGGACACATGATATATGCAAGAGAAATAACAATTTTTTTTAGAGATGATCGATTTTCATCATCATCACTACCATTATCATCGTCATTATAATTGTCATCGTCATCATCATCATAACTAATATAATTTTTATCATAGTTGTTGTTATCATCATCATGAACATCATAATCATAATTCATGTCATTATTGTTGTGGATGATGACCAAGATGAAAATAATGATAATGATGATTAGATGATGATGACTTGGAAGATGACACCAAATATAATTATTATGATTATGACCATGAGAACATTTAAAAATTGGGAAGAATGGCCAAGGTCATTAGCATCGTCATCATCATTGTCATTGTAACCCCCATCGTCTTAATCATCATTGTCATGATTATAACAATCGCAATTCATGTCATCGTCATCATCTTCATTATCATCATTGTCATAACTATTGGCATTGTCATCAGTTGCTCATAATTTTCAATGTCATAAGAAATATCATCAATGCAAAAAATATGATGTGTGTTGCAAAAGGGCTGCAAAAGTGAACAAAAAAAATGGGGGTAAAAATAGATGTAAAATTGGATGAAGAGTGGACACAACATAAGTAGATGCAAAAAACGATAGAAAAATTGACACAAAAGTGGATGAAAAAGTAGATGCAATAGTTGATGAAAACCTAAACACAAAATAGGATTCAAACATGGATGAAAAAGTTGAATAAATACGGGAACAATAGTAGGCATAAAACTTAGCATGAATTGTGGTGAAACAAATGTGGATACAACATTGAATGTAAAAAAAAAAAAAAAAAAGACACAATTGAGTGCAAAAATGAGGGAAACTTGGATGAAAAAAGGGATGTAAACATGGGCCAAACATGAGTGCAATAGTGGACACAAAATTAGTTGCAAAATTGGATGAATCAAAAGTGGATGTAAAAGTAGATTCAAAATGGGATGCAAAAAACATAAACAATATTTGATGCAAACTTGGACACAAAAAAGGATGCAATAGTGGAAGAAAATGTGGGTTGCAACAATAGGCTTAAGATATGGCACAAATCACAGCACAACAAAATTGGATGAGAAAGTGCATGTAATAATAGACACAAAAAAATATGAAAACTTAGATGAAAGACAAGATGCTATAAGGGATGTAAAAGTGGATGCAAACATGGGTGCAACAGGAGAAACAAAATTGGATGCAGAATATGGATGCAATGGAATTATATGCAAAAGAAGAAACAAAATGAGATGCAAAACCCAACACAAAAGTGGATGAAAAAATAGATGCAATATTTTATGCAAAAGAGGATGCGAAGATGGATGCAAAATTGGAAGCAAACGTGGGTACAACTGTAAGTACAAAACATGGCACAAATTGTGTCACAACAAAAGTGGATGTAGTGATAGATGCAAAAAAAAAGCAAATGAAGATGCAAAATAAGATGAAAAAATGGATGTAAAAGTGGGCGTAAACATGGGTGCAACAATGGATGTAAAATAGGATGCAAAAGTTGATGCAACAAAATTTGATGCAAAGTAGATGCAATATGAGACACAAAACCTGAAGCAAATCTTGATGCAAAAAGTGGATATAAAAAGGGATGCAAAAATAGATGTAAATGTCAATGAAAACCTAGATGTATATGAGGATGCAATCGTGGAAACAAATTTAGAAACAAAAAAGGGTGCAAAGGGAGGTGCCAAACTAGGTGCAAATTACGACACAAGAAAAATGGATGCAATAGTGGATACAATAACAGATGAAAACGAGGATGTAAATATGGATGCAAAAAAATATGTAAAAGTCAATGCAACAAAATTAAATGAAAAATTAGATGCAAAAATAGACACAAACCTTGATGCAAAACTTGGCACAAAGGGGGTGCAAAAAATATGCAAAAGTGGATGCAAAAAATGATTTTAAAAATGATGCAAAAGAGGATGCAAGAGATGTTGCAAAATTTGATGCAAGTGTAGGTGCAAAAAGTGGATGAAATAGAGGATGAAAAAGTTGGTGAAACAAAATTAGGTGCCAAACTTGATGCAAAACATGGTGCAAAGGATGGTACAAAAATTGGCATAAAATCTAGCGTAAAACTTGGTGTAAAATCTGGTGCAAAACCTATTACAATACCTAGTGCTAAAATTGATGTAAGACTTGGTGCAAAACTTGATGCAAACTTTGCATCAAGTTTTGCACCATATTTGATAAATTGACACAAATAGCACCAAAAATGGGCTGTAGACGCAAAAAAGGAAGCAAAAAGGGATGCTAATCACAAGGTTTTGTTGTAGTGTTTCTCTAAAAAAAACTATGTTCTATTGTTTCTACTGGTCAAGTATATTACATTGGCAACCAATGGAAAATATTTTAAAAAGAAAAGAGACTCTAGAAGCCATTAAGTAGCATATACCATTGGTGTTTTTACATCTAATAAACTTCGATGACTCATAGATTTCATCTAAAACTCCCATAAAGACTACTAAACACATCAATCTAAAAAAATTTACTAGATAATTGGCCATCATATAATGATATTTTCAATAGATAAGCTACAAAATATAATTTTCATGTGTTATAGAGTCATGGAATAGAAAACTAAGAAGATCAAAATGATATAGTTTCAAGGTTGATCAATGATGTCAATCGGCTCGCCTTTTCGGAGGTTATTCACATTGGTACCACAAACTTTTCATCTCCTTGTGATCACAAAAAATATCAAGGAAAAGTGACTAATTATTTAAAATGTGGTTCAAGGCATGTTATAATGTATGAAAAAATATTTTATGAAGGGAAAGGGGTGAAAGTGTTGGAACAATGAAAATATAAACCATGACACAAGCCCATGTAATATGAACCCTTTACCACTAAAACCATGAAGTTCATGTGATTTTGAAAGGATTATTTCAATAAGTTAATAAACACACATGCACGCACGCAATAATAATTATGTTAAAAAAAATATGGTCATTGAAAAGCCAAGCAACAAGGACAAAATACAAAACTTACGTTGAGGCCTTAAGTCTAATACTAATGTGAAACCAAGTTTTCCCCAAAAGGGATTGTAATCCAAAAAAAACATAATATATCAAAAAAACCCTGCGCTCAAAAAAAATGTATTAAAAACATATTTAATAAGGAAAAGACTACTAGTTTCTTAGGCTTTTATGGCATCTACAAATTGACATTTTTTTGAGTCCTTCTCCTTTTGAGCCTCACAATTCCTCTTCTTGAAATCTACAATATGAAAATATTGCCTTTCTCCAATGTTTGCATTATCTATGACAACCCCATTTTCCCCTTTGTTTTTCCAACTCTAGTCACATTTCCCCCATTCCCCTTTGAAATTTCTTTAAAACCTTAATAAAACATGTCATAAGCCTTTTTAAAGGCTAGGGACGGCAGTTTATATCGCAATCGGCCTTTTCCCTTATGCAAAACCATATCCATTGTATCCCTCATTCGTTTGTGATTACGATATCGCAGAATCTTTCTTCCGATGATATCGCACTTTCTCCTCACTGATTGCGATATCGCATAACCCTCCCCCCTCCGATTGTGATATCACATGTATTTCGCCAAATGTGATATCACATAAATTTCTTTCACTTCCAATATCACATATCACAGTTTTCTTCCAATTGTTATATCCAAGTCCTGTTACCACTTCGCTCACTGATTGCGATAAACCCCGCATGCCGATTGCGATAAAAACCCGCCCGCCGATTGTAATAAAGACCTTCCTGCTGATCGCAATTTTTCCTCCTCCTTGCCTATCTCATAAAGTCCCCCCCACCCGATGATTTTTATGTCACAATCGGAGACCACACAGACATAACTCCCTCCTCCACTGAACTCCTTCTTGATTTGCGTTTGTGATGGATTTGAAAGGTTATGTATTATAGTCTTGAAAATTTTTAGGTCTAACATAATGGGAAATCACCATAAAATTAGTGTTAAAGCCCATTTTTTCTTTTTGATCGAGTATTGTGATTGCAATGACCACAGACCCAGATCAATGCCCAAATCGAATCAGCCCGGATCAACGGCCCAAATTGAATTAGCCTGGAACAATGACCCAGATCAACGAATATTAAATTTACCTTTTCGCTTTCGCTTAGTGGGACAATGAAGATATTAAATGAAAAATATGCCTCCTCTTCCACCAGAGGCTACCCCTGACCATTGTCAGAAGCATAAGAATACGAAAAATACCAAATCAATAACTTTGGGAACTAGTTTTAGCCCTCCTCTTGATATTGATATGTTAGAATCATCTATCCCTCTAAGTTTCAAGCTTGAGATTACTTCTATTCTTGACAGTGACACTGACACAATCGAAACAAAAGTCCCTCAAACGTTTTTGCCTGAGGTCATTGAACCTAACCTTCTTGAGTGAGACACTTTGATTCCTAAGGTTGTTGAACTTGAGGAGCCTCAAACATATTCACCTATTACTTAAGGACCTTCCTCTTCCCTTCCTTTGTCTTAGACAAAACCTATATATCTTGGTCTTGATGGTGAACCTATTCCACAAGAACTTGTGAGTATTGAAGAGATCCCATAGGAAGATCCTCATCCTTCTACTCCTGATCATTGGGAAGGACTCCATTTTTATTAGATTGATCATTTTCCACCTCTTCAGACTCCGACACAAACTCCTTTTCCTGATTCTTTGGACTTACCCAAGGATCTCTTGTGACAATATTCATTGGGATTATTAACAATGAATGGGACTAATATAACCTCTCAGCCTATGTCCGCTACTATGGTTGAGGCATCGAATGTTTCTTCCTCATCTTTGTTTTGCAACATCACCAAAAAACACATATGTGTGGTGGCCCGTGTATCCCACCTAGTTATGAGTCTTTATCTAGTACCTTTTCTAGTGCATCTTCCAGTCCTTGGACCTCTCCCATGTCATCTAATTCAGTAAAAACATCTGGTACTTCTCTTATGAGTGTGTCATAGTCTACTCCTCTTCCTCCATTCACACTTACAATCGAGTAAGAACTTAGCACTTATGTTAGTAGATAAAGCTACCTTCAATAACCTAACTCTTATTATGTTGGGTACCCTCCAACTGGATGGTATTTTCCTCCATCATCCCCTCCTCCTTTGGCAGGGGGGAACATATTTTTGGTATACCTCAATTTGGTAATCATAATTATTATAGTCCTCCTAATCCTAGTGTTTCTAGGCAAACCAGTATTCCTAAAGAATGCTAGCCCTCTAGGTTTGGCAGCTACCCCAGAAAAAACAGTTTAAAGAAATTCAATAGTTTCTTCTATGTGTAACAGATAAGAGAAAGATAATGGAACCAACTTGGAACTTCTGCTTGATCCCTTGCTTCATCTCTCCCCCTTGAAAGAGCTTGCAACTCCTCCCCGTACTTAACATGCTTGGAGAGTACCTGCACAAGTACAGAAACAAAGAACTATCAAAGCATTGTGATCTATTACAACATAAACATTACAAAATTAGATATATAATGAACAAATGATAGCATTCACAAATGATAACATTCACAATTGCACAATCATATGGAAGAAAACTTGAAGAACTTTATTAATAGAAGAGAGAATTACAACCCAATTGTCTGATCCAGCATCATCCTCCCAGCTTCAATCCTTCTTCACATCATGAAATAGCAAGATCACTCCAACAATACAATGCTCTTTCCTCAATTACAAACTACCAGCACTTCCTTGCAATTCACAACATTCCAGCCTCTAGATCTCTTAGATGAAGGATCCATTTATAGATGTGTGCAAGGGTGTGATTCATCCATGGGGTTTGATTAGTGTCATTCCACTTGTTACAGTTGATTCCATAAGAGAAGGGATTGGAGATTTTCTTAGATCCCTTACTCATCCTTGGGCGAATTCAGAGAGGTAAGTGGCACAGGAGAAGTTTCTAGAAGATTCCATGAGAAACCATCTAGCAAATTGTCTTGGGCATTTTTCCATCCTTGCCCATCGCACCCTATATAAGGCCTAATTAGTATGCATCACACCCTGGCAGTGTACCACTCAGTATGCATCGCACTTTGCCAGTGGAGCAGTCTGTATGGTTCAATTTAGGCAATTTTCTGGATGGTTTCTCATATGGAACTTTTTGGGAATGATGTATTCAGATGACTATGTTCCTTTAGGGTATGAAACAACTCTTTTAGGGGTTGATGAGCCCTAATACATCAACATATAAGTTTGGGGTTGATGTGCCCAAATATGTCTATAACAGTTTCCCCCTAAAGTATGAAGTCATAAATATTGATGTCAGGTGAAATTCTTTATCATGAAGATCCAAAGTTTCTAACTAGAAGGTTACCTGCATAAGTTACAATACAATACATCATCATAATATAATTTTCATGATCTATTTGAGGGAGGTATTCCCATGCTCAGCTTTATAAATTCATGTCATGTACATAAATCAGATAGTCGTCTGCAGATACAGACTGGTGATTCTTCAGATATAGAGTCATCATCCATGGTTAGGATGACCATCTGTGTAGAGCCTTTGTACATTCGATGTTTTTATATCCCTGAATATATCACAGACCAGATGGATGAAACTAGATCCGGGGTCTTAAAACTCGTTCAATCTTCACTCGATGTACAAGTCAATCCATGTGAAGAGATGTTCTGAAGTTGAACACGGAAAGACATCGCCTAATTACCAGCCAATGATGTGAGCTATTAACAGACACGAGAGGAATCACCTATAATGATAATGACCCTCAAGGTACTACAGTACAATTCACGTGGTGTGAATACATGATCCAATGTTAAACACCACAAAAAATCTTTTGCTCAAAGGCCATTGATGTCAACCTGTCACCGGAAGTGAGAAGCTTGCCATTGATGTATGCAAGCCCCAAAGCACCGAAAGGGTTGTTTCTAAGTCAACTTCTTGGATAATGAGCTGATGTCGACAAGAAGTGACTCGTCATAGGAGGGCCTTGATGTATCCCACATGTACGACACGAAACAAAGCAAATGATTTTCTGGAGGTGAAAAATGAACTGACGACACAAGGTTCAGGAATGGCGGTCATGAAAAAAATGAAGGTTGGAGGTATTGCAGTGGATGAGACATTAATTGGATGGTGGTTTCTCAACAGAATGACTTCTCTTGAACATGTCGGCAACACTGAGATGAATTGGTAGCGTTAACCCCAAAAGATGGATGGTATGAAAGATCAATGGTGAGATGACCGATGAATGAAATAACCATACCCAACTCAATAATGGTGATGAAGTGAAAGTGTCATGTTCAAGAGTGACTTGCTACCATAAATTCTTCAAGTTTCTTCCCTTTTTCCGCAATCATTGCTGACCAGTACCTCTTTATTTTTGTCAAGCTTGAGGAGGATAACATATGCTTGTTCTATAATTTTCCCTTTGGGCAAACCTCTCGCTATTGAATGTTTTAACGAGTCTAGCGACAATGAAACTCGATCTCGTCTAGATGGACAAGTTTGTCGCTATTGTTTTAACAAGTTTAATGACAAGTTTGTCGCTATTTTTTTAACGAGTTTAACGAGTATAGAGAGTTTGAAAAGGGACAAAAAGAAAACTCCATAAGTTCTTTTTCATAAAGTGATCCCTCAGGTCCGAAAAGGGATAAAATAATACAGGAGGGATGACATTTCCAATACTTTATCGAGCTGGAAAAGACAAGCGCTCAACAATATTTTCATATTTAACAAGTCTAAAAAGGGTTTAAAGAGGACTCTATTTTGAGGAATGAGTGGTGTCTAGGGTAGCAACTGGTTCCGGTGATTTTGCAACTTCTCAAAACATGTTGATTTCTGTGAAGAGGTTGGCTAATATGACCACTCATTTCGATTGTTCCCCAAAAAGGGGTAAAACAACCAAGTGGAAGTGTATGATCGGCCAAAGGGATGGTGGTGATGGGATGTACACAACCAAGGTTCAAAAGGTTGATAGAATGGCAATCACAAAGGTTAATTACTTATAAATAGGTTCATTTTTTGACAAGCTTGAACCATGGGGAACTATGCTTGGATTTGGTTTCATTTTTACACAAGCTTGAAATGAACAAACTATGCTTGGCTTCAGTTTCATTTTTACACAAGCTCAAAATGAAGAGACTATGCTTGAATGGTGGTCAAATATGTTCAATTCACTATTTAGCACATCAGATTCTTTCATCAGTCGTTCAACCTGCCCAAAACTCCATCAAATTGATTAGAAATACATATATATGAACTAAAACTAACATTTTACTTGAAGTACATGAATGGTAAACATAAAAAGTAGTTTTACCTTTCACTTTCATCATTTCTTTTCAAATTTGGGATTTTGGAGCTTTGGAGCGGTTTTCCTTCTCAAGTTTCACCAGTCGATTTCGAGAGATCCTGTGGACCATTTTCCGCGTCATCAGGACCAGGTAGGAGCTATCTTTGAGCTCTTAATTTTCATTCCATCTTTTCTTGATTTTGAGCTAGTTTTTCCACTTTTTTGGGCCCCTAGGGTTTAAAGATTTCATTCCTCAATCATCGCACCTAGCTAGTATCAAAAGGTGTGTTGGCCGGATAAATTGTTCTCGCAGACAAGACCAATCTCCCTAGTATCAAAAGATATCTAGCAACAAGCAAGACAAGCAAATCTACCTTTCTCTAAACATATTGTGATTCATTAATAAAAACTAAAGAGGTGTTTTAGACCCTACCTTAAGTCCAACGCTAGTTTGTGGCAACCATGCTTCAACTGTCCGAAAGAGTTTCCTTTTGAGAACCTGCAACCACAAACAAACACACATCAAATAACACTTGCATAGCTAATATAATAAATCATGTTCATTATGGTGATCAAGGAGTCCATAAAATAAACCATAAAACACAACTTATTGAGAAAAATAAACTTGATTGTATTAACTTTGAAATAGAAGAACCTTACAACCTTTGGTGCCTTGATGTTGTACAAGCTCTTCTCAGGGTCCGAAATAGGAATCTCCTCTACTTTGACAAGCCTCACACTCTTCCAAATGAGATCAAAGAGGTATGTAATCTCTCCTCACAAAAGCTCAATTAGGAAGACTAAGTTCCAACAACATTTCACCTCAAAAATATTCATCTTTTAAACCTCCTGAGTAACCATCCCAATGCTCCATTTTATAGTGCAAAGGAAGGAGGTTACAGGTCCACCTATGAAGGGATAGAGTCCTCTGTAATATCCCTCCCTTTAATAATAAATAATAAATAATAAAAATAATAATATAATAATATAATAATAAATCATAAATC